>LJIJ01000514.1:0-105821 GCA_001718145.1 Orchesella cincta
AACTCATTTTAGCTTTTTTGCATACAACATCATCCATACAGTATACATAAGTAATAGGTCCAGCTTCCTAAAAAGTTGTGTACCAGCACCTCTGAAATCATCACCCGAAAAAGTCCTCTCATCCTTTCCATTTTGCACTGTATTTTAATATCCTATTAAGAGTGCTAATGAACTCAAAACTTAAAAAAAGTGTGGGCCAAGACGTGTTTTCTATATGACACATGGAAATTAATGAAACATAAAATATATGTATCTACATTTTTGAGTAATTACCCACCGTCCATAGAACAACTTTTTAAAGAAACTACTCAGAGCTCATCTCTCTCTCTCAAAATGTTTCCAGCAGCTTGGCTCATACATATTCTTTGCCTCCGCCTCGTAACTCTAGCCGACGGAGTGTGATGTGATAAAATGGAACGTGGTCGACAAGCTATTTTGGCTTTGAACAATAATGCGGCAAAAACATGGCTCGATTGACGGATGTACTAGGAGTACAAGACACGATTTCAACAGGATCTTACAGAATGTGATGTGATTACGATTACGAGTGGCAATGGAGAGAGAAATGGTCGAGGCAATATGATGATGAAAGCGTTAATGGCTTTCACTAACGCGCTTTACATTTGTTAGCATAATTTATGCACGTTTTGTGGAGATGTGCTCATAGTTGAAGTTTCACGTCCACTTTGAACGTGCTGTGGCATCATCATGAAAAAATTAGGCGACTGGGCGAATGAGGCGATAAAGGGAAAAGCTCATCCTTTATAACACGAACCTGTCATCAAACAATGCTGTTGGAGGCTTCTAATGAAGAATTACCATCTCCGTTTGATGTCAAATGATAATGTATGGAAATAATGGCAGCTGAATAATATTCCGGAAGTTAGAATTTTACAGGTTATTATATCGCATCAAATAATCATCCAGTATGACATTTTTGTGGACGTGAAAGAGGATTAACAAATACCTAGTTCATTCATTATGTGAATTTCAAATCTGCAAAACGAACTGTATTATAATAATTATTAGTCTCAAGGTTTTCTTTACCCAAGTTCAATGTCCATCCTCAATTTGGGTGGTATTATAACGTTTATGAAAAATGAAGCAGAATTTGAATTAAGTCCAGTATATTTTCATACTAAGAGCCAAAAAGACGATTCCTTAATATGCACCTCGTGCATTGCGTCTTGGTACATATATTCCATACGAAAAAAGTATTAGTTTACAACAGTACATCAGCCGTAATGAAAAATGATTCTTTGAATTTCGGCATTGTCCTGTTTTTTCTTCCCATCGAGCTCTTTCATGATATGAGCTTCCACTAGCAATTTTTGAAAAGCATAAAAAGAAACCGTTTTGCTTATCGTTTTTTAAACTAGTTAGGTACAAGCCGGAATACGGGAATTCAATAATCGCACTATGATTGATGATGTAAATCCTCAAAGGAGAATGATGACAATTACAGTTCATAAACGAAATTCATCCGAAGACGGAAAATGTAATATAACAACAGTGATAATATCAGCGGTATTTTTTTATATCCATCCTCCTAGCCCAAAATGGTTGAGAATGAGGATGATGATATAAAGCGATCTTGGAGCATGTTGATGCTGAGTGAATCCTTTGGGCTGCGTTAATCTACCTAACATTCATTTTGCATTTGATTCAGTCAATTCAGCATCGGCAGCGGTGTGCTATGAACAATGTTCATTGTATATAGTAGGTTACCGCAAACACGCAACATGTAATGATGGAAGGCAAGCTCATCTATTGTTGGAGAGCATCATTGAACTTTATACCAGACATGACATAATCATGCATACATTATTACGAGACTCTGGTGTACATTTAAAATGACACACCAGTAAAAATGCAAAATGAGTGGATGAGGATCGTTGAATGCAAAGGATGGAAATAACTTGGATGAATTTACGAGATGTTCCTAATATGTGTGATACAGTGATGCGAGATGGGTATGGCGATGAGAGACGGATAACTTCAGCTCATAGCTCATTTGCATTTCACATAACATATGGCTCTTTTCCCTTGAGCGAAAACAAGGAAAAAAAGTGTTTACATGTCGTCAGTGATGCGCTTTTACTGAGGAAGAGGAAATTGTTCATCCTTTTTACTTCTTATTTGGTTTTAACTGGCGCCTGAAGGAAACGATGCAATTCAGATATGAAAATTATTTGCACAACATACTGTAGGTACTGGTTGTGTGGATGTTTTGTACATAAACTGTGACAATTTGTTCTTTGAGTAGAAACATATTTCTAATTAACAGAAGTATGCTGAAGATAGGCAAACTAAACTTTTAATACAAGTGAGACACCAAAAATAGAAACATGTAAGCATGAATTAAAAGTTTAGTTTGCTATATTTCAGCATACTTCTGTTAATTAGAAATATGTTTCTACTCAAAGAACAAATTGTCACAGTTTATGTACAAAAACCTCCACACAACAGTACCTACAGTATGTTGTGCAAATAATTTTTCATCTGAATTGCATCGTTTCCTTCAGGCGCCAGTTAAAACCAAATAAGAAGTAAAAAGGATGAACAATTTCCTCTTCCTCAGTAAAAGCATCACTGACGACATGTAAACACTTTTTTTCCTTGTTTTCGCTCAAGGGAAAAGAGCCATATGTATGTGAAATGCAAATGAGCTATGAGCTGAAGTTATCCGTCTCTCATCGCCATACCCATCTCACATCACTGTATCACACATATTAGGAACATCTCGTAAAGTTCATCCAAGTTATTTCCATCCTTTCCATTCAACGATCCTCATCCACTCATTTGCATTTTTACTGGTGTCCGTCCATTTTTAAATGTACACCAGAGTCTCGTAATAATGTATGCATGATTATGTCATGTCTGGTATAAGTTCAATGATGCTCTCCAACAATAATGAGCCTTGCTTCCATCATTACATTGTTGCGTGTTGCGGTAACCTACTATATACAATGAACATTGTTCATAGCACACCGCTGCGATGCTGAATTGACTGAATCAAATGCAAAATGAATGTTAGGTAGATTAACGCAGCCCAAAGGATTCGCTCAGCATCAACATGCTCCAAGATCGCTTTATATCATCATCCTCTCATTCTCAACCATTTTGGGCTAGGAGGATGATATCAAATATACCGTGATATTATCACTGTGTTATATTACATTTTCCGTCTTCGGATGAATTTCGTTTATGAACTGTAATTGTCATATTCTCCTTTGAGGGATTTACATCATCATATCATAGTGCGATTATGAATTCCCGTATTCCGGCTTGTACTAACTAGTTACAAAAAACGATAAGCAAAAACGGTTTCTTTTTTATGCTTTACAAAATTGCTAGTGAAGCTCATATCATGAAAGAGCTCATGGGAAGAAAAACAGGACAATGCCGAAATTCCAAGAATCATTTTTGATTAAGCTGATGTACTGTTGTAAACTAATACTTTTTCTTATGGAATATACCAAGACGCAATGCACGAGGTGCATATTAAGGAATCGTTTTGGTTCTTAGTATGAAAATATACTGGGCTTAATTCAAATTCTGCTTCATTTTTCGTAAACGTTATAATAGTCACCAAAAAGAGGATGGACGAACTTGGTAAAAAAAACCTTGAGATTAATAATTATTATACTACAGTTCGTTTTGCAGATTTGAAATTCACATAATGAATGAACTAGGTATTTGTTAATTATCTTTCACGTCCCACAAAAATGTCATACTGGATGATTATTTGATGCGATATAATAACCTGTAAAATTCTAACTTCCGGAATATTATTCAGCTGCATATTTTCCATACATTATCATTTGACATCAAATGGAGATGGTAATTCTTCATTAGAAGCCTCCAACAGCATTGTTTGATGACAGGTTCGTGTTATAAAGGATGAAGCTTTTCCATTATCGCTCATCATTTTCGCTCATTCGCCTAATTTTTTCATGATGATGCCACAGCACTTCAAAGTGGACGTGAATACTTCAACTATGAGCACATCTCCAAAACGTGCATAAATTATGCTAACAAATGTAAAAGCGTAGTGAAAGCCATTAACGCTATCATCATCATATTGCCTCGGCCATTTCTCTCTCCATTCCATCGTAATCACATCACATTCTGTAAGATCCTGTTGAAATCGTGTCTTGTACTCCTAGTACATCGTCAATCGAGCCATGTTTTTGCAGCATTATTGTACAAAAGCAAAATAGCTTGTCCGACCACGTTCCATTTTAATCACATCACACTCCGTCGGCTAGAGTTACGAGGCGGAGGCAAAGAATATGTATGAGCCAAGCTGCTGGAAACATTTTGAGAGAGAGAGATGAGCTCTGAGTAGTTTCTTTAAAAAGTTGTTCTATGACGGTGGTAATTACTCAAAATGTAGATACATATATTTTATGTTTCTATTAATTTCCTTGTGTCATATAGAAAACACGTCTTGGTCCAACTTTTTTTAAAGTTTTGAGTTCATTAGCACTCTTAATAGGATATAAAATACAGTGCAAAATGGAAAGGATGAGAGGACTTTTTCGGTGATGATTTCAGAGGTGCTGGTACACAACTTTTTAGGAAGCTTGACCTATTACTTATGTATACTGTAATGGATGATGTTGTATGCAAAAAAAGTAAAATGAGTTACAACACTTTGTCGCTGAAAATTATGGCTGGTGGTGATGGTTCTTGTTTCGTTGCTTTTTAGACCTTGAAAATTCTTCTATACTATAGTTTACTGCCTCCAGGACTAATCAACCGGAAAGCAAATGACATTAAAACTCTCATTTCATGGATTATGCATGAAAGTGTGAACTTCTCTTATGCAAACTTGTAATTTACGGCTGGGGGCTAGTTTTTTATCTAGTTATAAAACCAGATTAGAACTAGAACAGCACAGGAAGTTAATTGCATATTTGAAATCTTTTCATTTCTCAACTGCCATCGTTTTAATAATTGACAATTTAGAAATTAGAATGAAATTACAAAACTAGGAAACCCGGGCTAAGTTCTAAGAAATTCGTTATGAAATATGAGAAGCCCCGTTTTTGTCATAATAATAATTAGTTAGTTATTCAAAACAAAATTTGTCATCGTAGTACAATCGTCGTGCAAAAACATATTTTGATGGAAAATTTTGACCAAGGTTTCCAAGAACAAGAAAACACATTTTGCATAACATTGTTATCGAATCGTTGCGCGATAGTTTAGCTGCTCAATCAGAAATACATTGTTTCACGAACACATGTAAATAATATTAACAATAAATAATAAAGTTGCGTTAAATCACAAAAATCAATAGAAGCGTAGGAGTACCAATCTTCTTTTCCTTTGCATCGGTATTATGCTTACACCCTTCTTCCATAACTCCAACTTCAATTCATGCGGAATCACTGCTAGCAAATAAGTGTGTGTAGGCACCAATGTAGTATAAAACGTGCCCTCTGATCTTTGATCACAGAACCGTGAATAGCGGCGAACTTCTCATATACATACATTGGTTATAAATAATGTAATAAAAACAAAACATAAGTGCCACCCGCGTGAATGAACATGTAAACCCCTAGTTTTTCATGAGAGCAAACTCCACGTACGTTTTTAGCCAATTCTAACCAAATGCCAATCAATTTTTATAGCCAATGAACGAACGCAAAAGGGCAAGAAAGTACAACCTCATCTCAACATCATCCGGGTTATAAGTCATCGTCATCTCGTCAACTTTTACTCGTAGGCTGATACATATAATTACGGTATTTCTCATCATGATGATGGAGCAAAAACATATATGTGTGTTTCTTTACAAGCATCTTTTTTAATGTGCATCAACTTTGTAAATAAAAATGAATGTAAATCATATGTTTACCTTCCGTTCATATTTTTGATCTGGCTGCATTAGTTAGGATCGCAAATAATATTGAACAGCCTTTCTCAAAACGTCTTGGATCTTTTGTGTGTCTACATTATTTACTTTTCTCCTCCTACAGGTTTTGCATTTCTAGGGCTTGTCATAAAACGAACATCTCAAAATATCATGAATGAGGCGAAAATTGTATGGAGTCATGTACATTGCATTTGTTCCGCAATATCTCGCCAGAAAATCAGAAGAAAATCGTAAGTCACGTTGAGTAAACTGTTCACGACCGTGTTTTATTAGGCAGTAATTGTACCCGTATGATTATTGTGTAGAATGAACAGCAATGATCCAACCGTGGTTTCTTCTCTAGAAGGCTGATGTTCATAATAATATGATTTTTGAGTCTTGCACGATCTAAGATTGAATGACTTGCTGGCTATATGTGATATCTATCTTTGTATCATCAGCAGCAGTTTGTGTAGGCTGACAGACAATTTTTGCAGCAAGCGTATATTTATAGTTACCTACATAATTTTCAAAATTTAAGAGGTCCAAAAATGTGGTTGTACACGAAGGTTAATCACGTTTTTTTCTGTAGTTAAAGAATTGTGGTTTAATTTTACTGAGTTGTAATTTTGGTGTGTTAAAATTTTAATGATAATTGCAGAGGCAGATACATATAACATGGTTGGGTAAAATCGTCGTCTTTAATTTTTGTAACGGTTCATTTGCATTTTAACATGAATAAGACGACTTAGAGTCCAATTTTAGGTTTAAAAACGACGGATGCAGTGGCCTAAAAATTAATTTAACTTTTTTCCATTTTACAGGAAGACTGAATGACGGAGAATTGAATAGGACATAACATAAGGACTAATAAGAAAAACGATCCCATAATATACGACAGTCTGGTCTTCTTAATCGAATTGTAAGTAAATGCAAAGAGTACCACACATGAATTCACTTGGAAAAAGGGATACACGTTTTGCATATAATATTTTTTTGACAAAGAATGAAAGCACGTAGATATGTATGCTAATACCACTGAGCTTATTTCTGCATTTCCCCCGTCATCATAATGGTTTAATCAGGCAAGACATTTCAGCTTGAGGAACATGACTTACAGCATTACTAATAATACCAATTTACACATTTCAATACCACTATCGCTAACCACTGTCTTGTTGAAAGGAAACTTGTTGGTGACTATCTTCAACGAAGGAAACCTGAAACCGAGGAAAATTCATAGAAAGGAAGTGAACAGTGAGGTGCAGACGTCAGCATTTGCATGCATTGAATAAAGAACTGACCAGTTGACTATTCAATTGAGGCTACGTTGCTTTTGCGGTTTTGTATTGTCTTCTTCTTCTCTCATATCAAATGAGGAGTCATGGCCTGTAGTCAAGTCACATCTAGATTCAGCATGAGGAAAATAAGTGGCACTAATATGTTTATACTGATGACATGGTCAAACATAGTCAACCGACTTGACAGAAATTAGGTTTTGCTGAAAAGGAATGATGAAAGAAATTTCGCAGCACAACTTCCAATTTCTTGCGTCGTAGCTCAGTTACAATTTTGTCGTCTTTCCCTAGAATAGCACAAACAGCTTCTTGATACGTTGTACATGTTTTTATATGTTATAAATTGTGTTATATAACAGGATTTTTGAACCAATTTTCACCAACATTTTATTCAAACTAGCCATTAAACTTGCAAGCGCGTAGCAAATATTAATACAGGTAATATTTGCTGTAGGTTGCAAAGAATAATTTAATGTTGCTTTTAATTCGCAATATTCATTTCAGAAAGAAAAGAACAAAGTGAAAAAGTAGGGTTTGAAAAGGGAGTTTGTGTATGTAATGTAGAAATATAGTATATCATCAACAGCCTCACATCCGTATCATCACCCTGCCATCATCATCAAGAAAGCGCACATAACAGCGTTAAACCATTGTGTTGCTGTTCAGTACCAAGCTAGTCTTCCTCACGTTTACTTCTTTCTGTAGCTAACGCTATTTGTCCGCTTTTTCTAGTGTAAAACCTAACTACAGCTTCCATATATACTACTACCGCTGATTACCGCGGCAGAAAAAAAAATATGTTAATCTGAAGCACGTACTGGTTTCTTTAGGTTGAGTCTTGCCAGCATAACACACTCACACAAAGCATCATTAGGTAATAGGAAAGATCTTTTAGATACATTTTTATTTTCTCGCTATCTTATGTACTTGCAAAAAGAGGTGCAGCCAGCCAGTCATGATCTAGCTGTTGGCTGTGTTACTCGCTCACTCACACGTTTTCGAAAAAGGTGAAAAATAGGCAAGCGATTGAGCTTGCTTTGCTGTTGCTGCTATATGATGGTCATCATTATCATCTCCGTACGTACACACATGTAGAACATTTATTATAGCAGCACAAAGTTTTTAGTTTAATATTTTTTGAGCGAGCCTCGCTCACCAACTCCTGAGAAAGACGGGACGGCACCATTAGCATCAACAAGGAAGTTCAAGTTCGTTCGTCCACTCCGTTATAATCCTAGCATTATCAAGTCATTATCGTAACTCTTTTTGTGCAATAATAGGCAAAAGCCAAAGCTTAGCCAACCAAGTTAAAGCTAAACACCTTTTCCCTCACAGCAAAGTTGAGAGGAGCCTGCAGTGGCATAGATATATATTGCATAATAAATAATATAGAGAGAAAAGTATAGAAGCTTGTAAGACCTTTTATTGCGAGATCGAGTGGAGGCTCATGTTTTTTATGCGGGCTTTGTTGGTGGCGCACTACCTTCCTTGTTAATTATGCTGTCTATACAAATCAATCTGAACATCAATCAGTCACTGTTACATTCGTGATCCTGCCCAGATAATGTACTTACTTACTTGCGAAGGTATCTCATCCTAACAATAATCTGGGGAAGGAGTTTGTAACATATATCTTGCGATTGGCTACGCCTTCATCGTGTTTCATGTCCTAGTTGTTTGTGAATGGACAGGGATAAAGTAGGCATTCTTTTCTAATCTGATTTGATTAAACAAGCAATTTACCTTTCATGTTGACAACAAAAACTTTATTTGAACTCAAAATCACTTCTCTCCAATAATTGTAAATTATTCATATCTATTTTCTAATCGGGATGGACTGTGCAAAACAATACTTTCTTAACCATTAGTTACATTCTGTGCATTGTATATTGTTTTGAATTTATTAGCGCGTTAAACAGCATCAACCAAAAATTAGCATAAGTGCATAGTATTGTTATTACGGAAAGACAATAATGTCTAATTGGTACTTCTATTTTGGTAATTCACAGATTTGAAGACTCGTTCAACCAGACGATGGGATGTGGATGTATTAATTGATTGCGTGGCGAGAAACTTTTTTTTGCAGTCGATTCACAAACTCTGTCAGTGTGGTACCGGTACCTGTTTTCGTAGACAAGCATAGTAGTCTTCTTCGCAAACCCTAAATCAACAAAGTGGCAAGCTGCCTTGCGATTATCAAAAAATCACGTTTCAAACATAAATATCTACATGTAAAACGTCTGTCTTGGGCTTGAGTAGACATTCAAACAAAAGAAGCCTCACGCTTTTAGTAATTATTGCACAAAATAGAAACTGGTTCATACATAACTTTACAAACAGAAACAGTCAACCAACCCAACGGACTGAATGCTGATTTCCTTTTTCAGTTGTTTTGTTATTTCTTTTATCTTTGCGATCAAATCGAAGCAGGCTACATACCTTTGACCAATAATACTACTACAGGATAAACACTCCCCAGCACGTCGTCAGCGGCAAATTGACCAAAATTGAGAAGGTGAAACAAAAAGAGTCTTTCGGGCACCTGCAAATGTGTAATATGCCTGATTTGTTTTGAAGAGAAAACACTAAAAAGGAAACGACTCAAATCCTCTGAGACAAACCCTTCACAAAAGCAACACATTATATTTGAAATTTACAACAAGGAGCAGCACAGTCTGAAATTCTGCTAAGCTTACTCTCAGACGCAATAAATCCTAAAGGTGAAGTGTGTACCAAGCCAAGTGTTTGAACAGTAAAGCAGCAGCAGTGGCGTTCAAAGTGGAGCTGGTATCACACCAGAAAGCACGTCGACGTCAAGTATTGTAACTCTTTTCACATTTCTCTAGACGCTGGAGAAAGGCCATCTTTTTGTTCACTTAAAATTTCCAGATTCACCTTCGAAACAGTGTATGTGTGTATCTGTGTCCATCCATCCTCGTTCGTGTGGATTTATACGAGGCAGAGTCGGAGCTGGGAGTAAGCTTCTCTGGAAAGCTGAGCTGGAGGTTAGAGTCCCGCATTACCAAGAAACAAGTACAACTGGCGGAGCAGAAAAACATTTTTACCAGCGGCTGTCCCATTAACAACGTTGATCCACTGAAATTTCTTTCGGAGACTTTCTCCCCGCTTCCTAAATACATGTTCAACAAGATCATGTTCTAAATTTCATCCTCTCCATCCAACCTACATTCTTACAAGAAGCTTTTCAGATTTTGTTCGCTACAAGAAAGCATTCGAATACATTAGTCCCTGCTCTCAACGAATTACACGATACTTTGGGACAACTATATAATCCAAGTGAACGTGAAATGGTTTCTTAGGAAGTCTTATATGGTCTTATACTCCACTGCCAAGATAAGTAGGATGAGGAATGCTCGACAGTAAATAATTTAGTTCTTCTTTCTCCATACCGAACCAAATCCTGTGTGTTTTCGTCGCTTCGTGTTATTATCAAACCGAATTCTTTTGTTTTTGCTTTCTCGGTATAGCGAGAATCAAAAACATAAATAGCTTAGATTTTTTCTAAAGAGTGGCTTCATTTGCGAAGATTATGAGAAGGAGATGAAAGTAAGAGCAATGATGGCTAATAACAGTAGGCCAAATAACAGGCTTCCAGCTACGCAGAACAACATCACATCATTGTTCTCGAAGCTGCATGGAGCCTTCTCGGAGGCGATGGCTCCTCCAAAGCTTACTATTGATAAACGCTCCCTGGAAAAAACATGGAAGCTGATGGACAAAGTGGTGAAGCACTGTCAACATCCAAAGATGAACCTCAAGAACTCGCCACCATTCATTTTGGACATACTGCCAGACACGTACCAACATCTCCGGTTGATATACTCAAAATATGAGGATAAGCTCCTGGTTCTCAACAACAACGAATACTTTAGATTATTTATTGAAAACCTGATGAACAAATGTAAACAAGCCATAAAGTTATTTAAGGAGGGGAAGGAGAAGATGTTTGATGAAACATCACATTACAGAAGGAACCTGACCAAATTAAGTCTCGTCTTTAGCCATATGCTCAGTGAACTTAAAGCTCTCTTTCCAAATGGAGTCTTTGGAGGTGACCAATTTCGTATTACTAAGGCCGATGCTGCCGACTTTTGGAGGGGAAACTTCGGCAACAGGTAAAAAACTTTTACTCATTTTCACCTTAATTAGCAATCAAATGCATAAAATACATCAACTGACATAACTGGCAATCATTTTCATAAGTTTTAATAATGCAATAGGGGCAACGTGGTGCTAGTCACACTAGTCACAAGTCAGGTTGCAAATCTCGGTGTGCATGTGAAATTGTTAGTTTTAATTAGTTACGCATACTCTAAGCTACTGTGGCATAAATATTGTGAGGTTTCTCTTTTCTATTGTAAAATTCCATTTACGTACGCGGGATGTACTTTGTCTCGGAATAGTAGTTTGAAATACTATGAAACACTTACGTAAGTATGAGGGGTGCTATATTTCTATTTGGAGTCAATCTGTTTTCATAAAACCGCCCAGCGTTTCTATCTACAGCCAAAGAACTCCTTGCAACTTCTCGTTAGTCGTTAGTGAAAATTTGAAAGGCGAACCAGTGAAAACAATATACATTAACCAAATTGTCTCCCATGTAGGTATAAAAATGGCTTTTAGTTTTGGAGACATGATTAGTACAATTCAACTGATTCTGTTGTTGAGAAACCCTACAGAAATACGCCGTATTCTACCCCATCATTGTAATGAGCTCGTATAGTACTCCATTTTTGAGTTGATGTTTGTTTTCAGTACCTATCGTGTACATTCGTATGATTAAACCCAGATCAAACAACGTTTGTACGTTTTTAGACTTCCATGAAGGGAATATGACTACGCTAGTAACTGCGAACAGTTAATATTCCTGAGAAATTCTACTAGTTCTAAGAATTTGTCAACGTTTTATTTCACAGAGCTTCATTATTTGAAAATTATTAGCCGGATTGAAATAATAAGGTTATAGTAAATTAAACATTTAGAATTAGACTTCCAGCTTATTGTTAGTTTCTTTACTATATAGCTGATTTATTTCTGTAGTTTTTAACTGTAAACGGTATTGACAATTTCATTGGGGATGATAACGCATTTATGAAATCGTAAAAGTGTGTTATTGATACGATAAATATGGTTTCAAGGTTTTCAAATACAGAAAGACATAATAATAAGGCTGCTAGATACTGCTAAAGTCATATGCAGATAAGAGTCTTTTTTGCATGGTCTATTAACGTATATATTTTTGAAAAACAACATTTCCTTTCCAAAGCATAAGTAACCTTTAAAATTGGATGCTCCGATATTCTGATAAATCATAACGTACTTTCTATCTCTAAACCATAATGCTGTTGATCAGTCCTAGTTTTGAAAGCACTACGTCATAAAATGATTGCAGAATTCAGAGCCAGAAATACTGCGTTCTATATTCTGGTGTCTACTGATAAGCAAGATTTATTGTCTTTTCATTTACATAATTTTACATTCCACTCACTCTTCCCTTTGAATTGTATCATTGTCGTCATCATCATTGCCGTGATATTGCATGAAATTTACATTTTGCTTACACTACACAATCCCTACATAAACATGCCTAATGAGCTCCTAACGGAACAGTGCTGTATAGAATATACATCTATCCAACACAGCAAATTTTTCATGCATGCATGAATGAATAATTCTCAGGCAGGATGTAATGAAGTCAAAGCCATGCTAGATAATAAGACCATTTTAAAATTGAATGTTAATGATGACGCGGATGACGCTAAGCATCATACAATTTTAAAATGGTAAAAAAAATAACGATATTGCATAGAGATTGTGCGGAAATCGGAATACCTACAGCGTGCACGACACAAACATGCTTGTATGTACCGTTTTCTTTGTGTACATCATTTGTACAATGGTTATTAATACGAGAATTTGTCCCATTATCATAATTGAGCAGGTGTTTATTTGATTGTTCGCATTTTGTCCCTGCGTTTTTTTCATGTGGCTCTACATGTACTAATTGCAAGATATGTTGTGTATATCCAATGAATTATAAATCCATACTTGTCGGTAGATTTCCGACGCATTGTGTTACTTGTCTTTGCCATTTTTAGAAGCGTAGCATTCATTATAAATTGCACCAGATAAAATCGCCTATTGTTCTATTCAAGACGCAGCCACGCTGAGCTGCTCCAAGAATTCATATATGCCTTTGTAAAGAACGGCATTTCGAAATTTTTGTTTTCTTTGGGTTAAACTCCTACCTAAAATGTTGAGCAAGCAAAGCAACTACGGTACAAGCCGTCTTTTCCTCTGACGACGAGTTCAAGAGGAGAGAGGATCTTCAAATTTGCGTACAAGCGACTATTTCCTAGCACAAGTCAAAGTTTTTCTTATCCACTTATAGCAGCATAGCATCCTTTTATTTTGCTCGTGGCCTAGCGTAGCTGCATGATGCGTGGGCTGTGCTATAATTTACTTATTGTTTATTGCAGCTTTGTAGCACATCCAGTTTCCGCTAGTATTTTTATTAAATGTCATGTGTCCACAGGGGAGCCCATTTCGATCTTCATTTCATTGCTAGACTTCATCCTTTTTGTAGTCAAAGCGGAGAATGAGATGAGCAAGTATTTGTGAAAACGTATGAGCAACCATTACTGTTTTTTTACCTGCGAGAAAAAAATACAGATAGGGCAACAGAGTAATGAATTTGTGAGAGAGATTTTGGCTAAATGTTCGTCTCTGTGAGAAGACAAGTGTTTATGTGAGATATGCTTCTCCTGGGGAAAGTAATAAAAGCTTTTACAAGACACGATGGGAATGGGATTCACATCGCATGTGCAACTGGCAGATGTAGGCAAACACTGTGCTCATTTATTAATGCGAAAATTATTTGCGGGCTCTTTTCTTATTTCATCATTCATCCTCATTTTCTATGCAGAATTTATTACTTCCTCCATAAATGTATTCTTATATTTGGGCAATGCATTTTCCCTCGTCCCTAAAAGGTTCCTCACGTTTTTACGCAAATAAATCGAAAGCTTGACATGATCACGACACGACAGTCGGTTTTTTTGAAGCTGAAAGGGACGGACAGATTCATTCTGGAGAAGAGAGTCATTTTGTGACTTTCTACGTTGTGCTAGGATGTATGTGTTTCATGGCTTTTCTTTGTATCATCCTCATATCCTTCGAAGTGGAAGGTGATATCCGGTAGTAAATATTATATGTAAGGGCGTGGTGAAGTTTTTGTGACATTTTACCGTAATGTCAGGACTTCCATTCTGTCTGTCAGTCTCCATGAATTGCATTTTGCCCATGGAGTGGAGAGTGTGTGCCATACTAAGATCATATTACAACATTAAATCATGGTTATATAGCGATGGGACCCATATAACTCGATGATGCGAAGATTGAAATGCGTACCAGTATAAAAGAGAATAAAAATATATGCACTCTATCTCAGCGTCTCCCCATTTTCTTTCTTTCTTTAGTGTATAACCTTATCAATTTACTTAACATTATCTTTTGTGTCATTATTGATTTATGAGAGTGAAAGCAGAAAATAGCACAAGACTGACATGAGTTCGAAGGACACATTTTTGTCCATTACTAATTCAACACTCCACTTTTTGCTCTTATGTCCCTCGTTTTTTCCTCAAGCAGCAGAAGTGGAGTGTCCCATCTTGGGCTGTGAGTGGAGGAAGCAATATACTTTCTTCTTTGATGACGGTCGTATCAGCAAGAAAAAGTTGCTTACGTAGACCCGTGATTTTTCTGTTTCATTATCAAAAATGTACGAGCAAAAAATCATTTCACGATGAATTTTTTTATCATCATGGATTTGGATGTACGAATACTCCTACGGATACATGCTTTTGTATATAAACCACGTTTTACTGTTCATAGCTGAAAGGCATATGTAAATAGATTTGGCATCTGAATCGGATATTTTTGGTGGAATATTCTTCCTTCCTTCCTTCCTGTTGCCTACGTCAATAGGGACATTGAACAGACCATGCTTCTCACTACACAACTTGCCTGATGTTCATGGCATTGAACCATTTTTATTTCTGGTTAACTGATACACACAACGTCACGAAGGTGTATATTATGTTATAGCAATCTCTGTCGTAGTTGGTCCAATTATCGTCATCATTATAATTCCCACTCACTTTAGTATATAGTAATAGGTTGGGATGAAGAATTTGCATTTATATACTGACCATCGCAATCAAATGACCTTGTAGACTGCCATTGCATTGCATAGGAATTATTGACACCATTTTACAACTTGGGACTTTCACCTTTAAAATTATGCTTATCTTTACTCAAAATAATGTTGTTTTTTTTGCAGAACGACTGTTTCGTGGAAGCATTTTCGACAAACCCTCAGTGCTGTCCACCCCATCAGCACTGGACTCGAAGCGATGGCTTTGAAATCAACAATTGACCTGACTTGCAACGATTATATATCAAATTTTGAATTCGATGTTTTTACAAGGTAGTGAGTAGCGAAGAAAAAGTAATAAATATTTCACGGTCGATTATGATTATTGCGAAAATAAAAATTATTGGGCATTTTTGCAAACAGACTTTTTCAACCGTGGTCCACATTACTAAGGAACTGGCAAATTTTAGCAGTCACGCATCCTGGTTATGTAGCATTTTTAACGTATGATGAAGTGAAAGCAAGACTGCAAAAGTATATCAATAAGCCTGGAAGGTGAGTAGGTTTTAAATGTATTTTTTCTCTTAAAATATCATGGCATGACCGCATCTTTCACTTTCCTCCCTTTTGTGAATTTTATTGCATGTTGGCACAATTTTTATTCTTCCTGATGAAAGAAACCTTTTTATGACTGAAAATGAATTCTTTTTTGACAGTTACGTATTCCGCCTGAGCTGCACTCGTCTAGGCCAAGTGGCAATAGGATATGTGACAAGTGATGGGGAACATTCTCCAAACGATTCCACAAAACAAGTCTTTGTGCCAAGCCCTTCTTGACGGATACCGAGAAGGATTGTAAGTTGCCAAAAAATTATCAGTTTCTTTATATCATCTTCATCATCGATTTAAAAATGATGCAAGCTTTTTATAATATGATATAAAAACACATCGAAATGAATGAGAACCACATACATATTAGTATGTATCTGTGAAAAAGTGTTTCGCAATTACCAACATTTATTATGAGACCAAAGTGAAGTTTAACACCGAGGCTAAGCACGTCACGAGTCACGCAAGTTCGTAAATAACTGCTTGCTGAATTCCGATGAGCCTCTTAAACTTGAAATGTCTTAGGTACATTTCAAAAACTATGAATCTCTCCCATACACCACAACCACAAGTCCACATATTATTGTGTTGAAAACACTTGAGCTTTCAATATAGCCAGGAGGAGTTTTCAAAGTATATTGAACGATACTTATGTACTTTACTGGTGGTGTATAAAAAAAGACTGTTGCTTTCGAAAGCGGTAGTCTCCCTGTCTTTCAGTGTTTTTATAGCTTTTACAAATCTTTTTAGCCCACTCTTTTTAAGATTGTTTTTACATGTTTTACGACACTCTTCTTCATGCCTTGTCATTTGTGAAGGTTGGGGTGATGCTGTTAGAAGGCATATGTGCAACATATAGTTTTTCTATATATTATGAATGTTTTCCCTGTGGCTAAAGTTAGTTTTGGCTGGCTATAAATAACTTGCTCTTTATCAAACCCAATCCACACAATCTATATTTAATTTGGCGAGGACGTAAAATTCATTAAGGGTTTTATGTGAAGCCTCGAGGTTTGACCGTGTGGTGAAGGCCAGGGTGTGAAAATTCATTCATTTTCAAACATGTTTTCTTACCTTGGCTTTGTCTTTCAATTTTAGTTACTTATATCCAGATGGCCGCAATGTCAATCCTGACTTATCCTCAGCGGTTCAACTCACCCCGGAAGACCACGTTAGGGTGACTCAGGAGCAGTATGAACTGTATTGTGAAATGGATCCACGTTCCAGTTATGTAAAATATGTGCGGAGAATGATAAAGATATTAGGATTGAACCTTGTGGACATCTGCTGTGCACGCCTTGTCTTACATCTTGGCAGGTTTGTTAAAAAGACAATACTACTTCTCCAAAAAAAATCATGAATCGTGTGGTATTATGTTTAATTCAAACGGAATATCACATTGGGGTTTTCTGCAACAATTCTTCATCATTCGTATACTATATGAATATGAAGCTTGTTGTTTAAATTTGGAATGACAAGCTGAAAAACGAACAAGGTTTAAAATTTGAAGAAAATGAAGAAATTCGTATGAGCACACTCAATAAATGATATCCACTTCCCGTTATATAATTCATTTGAAGACAAATTACTTTTTTTATTTAAGAAGAAATAGAGTACATTTTTATTTTTTCGAGTCTGAATTACATTTGAGATGAAAAATGAACAGCAAACGTTTGCAACTATTTTTGAAACCCTTTGAAATACAATCCATGTGTTTTAAACTTTCTTCAGGAATCCGAGGTCAAGGCTGTCCATTTTGCCGAGCTGAAATTAAAGGAACTGAGTCAATCGTCGTTGATCCTTTTGATCCTCGCAAACAACACAAGGCTGGATCAACAGGAAACCTTGTTGAACTGGATGAAGATGATGAGGTAGAGGAACAACAACAGCATCATCACCCCCTCCAAACTTCACCTCTTATTGCCTCGTCATCTTGATGTTGATATCAGTTTTATTATTGTTTGTGATGTTTTGATTGGTTTCGTTTCATTACTGTTTTTCTTAAAATGTATCAATCAGGGGAAAAATTGTAGTCTTTTTTTGAGTATCAGTGCATTGTTTTCGTCCCTCATCAATAATTATTTTGCTTTCTCAAGTCATTGTTCTTAATTATGATGATTTTTTGTGTTTGGAATGAATACTTATATAATAAGCATACTCTAATGCTACAAGGGATGCTTTCACTTACCTTTCCTTCAACAAACCATGCATGCAATTGAATGACATTTATCCACTTTTCTGTAAGGAATTATTTCGCTTTTTGAAGTATACAAATGAGTGGGTGATATTCCACTTAAAAGTGGTTTTGCTATACCTCTAAAAATACTATATATATACGTATATGTGCTCAGGTAATTAATACAGAATGTACCAGTCGGTGGAAGGTAAAATCGGCTCAGCAGTAATTGGCTTTCATTCCAAAAACAATGTCTACATCCGTTGATTGAAGAGACATAAAAAGAGTCGCCGGTGAAACAGCTAGAAATTTCATCTGTTTATAGAGCATAATGAAAGCTCTGTGTTTCCCGGAAATACTTAACGTTGATAAAGTCAACTTGTAGGGTTATTCACTAGAAAGGCACATCTCTATTTCATCAGGTCGTTTTTTGACAAAAACAAGAACCACTCACATTTCTCTCGCAAAGGCAACATTTTTGGATGTTGATAAGATCAAAAGAAATAAGATCCAAATGAAATGGAAACCAAAAACTAGCAGTATTTTGTGGAAAAAGAGAGAGTGAGCACAAGAGAAAATAAATATAAGTTTTCAGTTTCCTGTTCTAAATAAGACCAAATTATACTCACTTGAGCTACCTCGTAAAATAATACAACTCAAAGTTGAGCTATAGAGAATATATTTTGCGATCATATCATCCCAACAGACTCATTAGGTGTTCCTACGAAGCAAAACTAACTGAAGGGATGTAGATCAGTGGGCGCTTTCATAAATAATTCCGGAAATGCGATGTATGTATCTACGTATTTTTATTTATTTCACCAACATTCTTTTGCGTAGCGAAAATGAAACGGATATATATATTTAGCAATAATGAATTTATCTTCTGAGCTAACCAGTACATCATTCGATTTTCGGTTTAGAGGAGATTAATGGATAAAATAAATGTTTGTGAGAAAGACAGCTAAAATTTTATCCATGACATGAATAATACATGTTTAGAAGTTTGGAACTGCTTATAATTTTCTTATTTTTTGCGACCTTTGATGTGAGTTGACCAGCCGACATAATGCTTTCAAAGAAGCGCAAATTATGCTGATACGCATACAAACTTATCTATGCACACTTTCGCCAGCACATTAAAAACTCTAAGGTATATTCCGTAAAATATTCATGAAAGACGGAAAGTGAACTAGTCAAACATTTTTGCTTAAAATGGAGATCGATGGTAGAGGATGATATTTGAGACTTTCCCTTCCCAAACAGAAAGCTTAATTATAGAAAGGATATTCAGGGATCTGGTGAATACACAATTTGAAAACGATTTTCTCTAAATGACTGATACATTATTATAAACTCAAATTATTATATTAGCCCCCCATTGAGCACTGATTGTGAAGATTATAAAAAGCGAACTGAGCATTTGATATACGAGATGATATAATTATGTTACTAAAAACACAGTTGTATTACAATCTGATATCATTATATGGTATATTATAATAATTTTCGAATTTTATTACATTAATCGAAAAAGCATGAAATAATGCGATAAAGGAATTTAATGCCTTAAGAAATTACCTGTACAGACAGAATATTATAAGTAATTAAGGAATGCGCACCATATTATTTTATTGATATTTATTTATGTGCCGAGTTTAATTAAGTTTTCTCCGTGTCTTAATGTTTTCCTTGTGATAATTGTTTTTGTGTGTAATCTAATGTAAAGTAGTTGGTAGTCATTTTTCTTTGTCGTTCGTCGTCACACACTAATAATATGATCGCACGTTATTGCTACTACAGCATGATGTTTAACAGTAGTAATTGAATGAAATTCATGTAGATTTGCATTTTTATACAAAACTGCCATACCTAAAAATTGCTGCATATTATTATGATAGCACTCCGACGTCCGACCTTCTATAAACCGTCACTGCTTAAAATTGATCAATGTACGTATATAATCGAAGTTTCGTAATTTATATTTTATAGATTACCATTTTTTTCTGAGTCCGTACGATACATAGGAATAGAAATTTATTGTTTGCATAGAGAGCATGTTCAATATATTTTAATGTGTTGTCACTCAAAGTGTCAGATATAGATTCTGTAACAGCTTAAATATGATAATCAATAAACCGATTTGCTTGAACAAATACTAATATGTACATACTTTTATGTTATCAAGAATTTTTTAGTTCATTTTTGGTTCTTTTGAAATTGAGTTGAAGTTTGTGTTGGAAAACTTGATGTGTTGTATATATATATTATAACATCATTTTTTTGTGTCATGTCCGCTTTACTTTAGTGTTTTATAAGCCAAACATTTTGAATGCATCAAAAGTAATTTATTATGGAATAGAAGATGGAATGGCAATTTTGATTATTACTCGTGGTTATGATGGAAGTGTTGGTTTGACAAGCAAAAACTCGATAATGAATCTACAGGATGTATGCGGCTGGAGTCATGTGAACAACTCATTGCAAGCTCTTGCCCTTTCGCCAAGGTCCGAAACTCCAGAGAGCCGAGTAAGAGTCCTTATGAAATCAATTTCTCAAAAACGATGTTTTAGTTCGTAACAGCTTGGTTATATACTGTGTCTCAAAGCTTTAACTTGTCAATTTGACGTTGAATGTTTTGGAAAAATATCAATTTTCATGTGTGGCTTGCTTTAACCATTATGATAATAATGTAAAATGATCTAAAATGACTCTACTAAAAGTTTCATGTAAAATTCCAAAATCAGGCTTTGTAAACATGAGTTGGGGCTACTTAAAACCCATGTAAATTGTTTAAACTTCAACAGGGAGACAGTCGGAGCCCTGGGACAACACCAAGGGACTCCCACGGGTTTCCAGAAGGGCCCTACATCAACAGGAAATGAACCTTAGGTTAGGGTTTCATCATCACAAGCAGCAGCAACATCACCAGCTTATAAAGCAAGACATTCCATTGCAGCAGCATCATCATCCTACCCCAACAGCAAATTTAATCGACATCTCTGGAGACATGTTCTTTCTTGAAGGTGGAGGAAGCCGGAGTGCAACCCTGGAATTGCGAGCAATAGTACAAGTGGCATTGGGAGCAGTGCAAGTAGTACTAGTGGTAGCGGTGGCACTGTTGCAATCGGAGCTGGTTCTCTGTTAAATTCCAATGTGTTTGTGTCCGCTGCAAGCTCCCAAATCAATGTCAACGTATCATCCCCAGTGATTCCGATAATTCCACCTCCTTTGCCTCCACGAAAGACCTCACCTTCAAGAAAAAGAACTGCTGTGGCACATTTTGATGCAAGTTCCAGCTCAACTAGGTATATAATATTGTCAACTGAATGATGCATGATATGTTATGCAACCTGGTTTACCAAGAAAGAAGGTAAATCAGAAGTATTTTTGTTTTAGAATTACGGAATCAACAACTAACAACGAACAGCCACAGCCATAGTGAGTCCAATCCAAACGTAACAAACGGAAATGATTCTTCTTCAAGACAACAAACTATACTAAACAGAGGTATTCGTATTTATGTTACACCCTATTATTTTTTTAGAATAAGTTTTGAATAAAAACAAATGTCAACCAATTGTAATTCTGTTTTCACCAGGTGAAGCTGTTGAGAATGGTTATGATGTTCCTTCTACCGTTCGGGGTTCATCATCTGTACTTTCCGCTAGCTCTTCCAACAGTCTTCCAGTCAGCATCATCAGCAGCACCCTTCGCCAGCAGCAGGTTCAAGCAATAAGTCTCATTAGTGGTAGACCCAACACAATAAAAGCTCTTAGAGTTAATTCATCAAACAACAGCAGCAGATTCGGCATCAATCATGTCCAGATTAAGTGGCTCAAACGCACTTCATCTTTCAACTCCCAAGTCTTGTCCATCTTCATCCGCCGTCTCACCAAACTGCAGCCAGCATACCCAATTGCCTTCAAATTCCTCCAGCAAATCTTCCTCTCACGGGAAAAGTATGTCAAATAGCTTAGCCTCTAAGTAGTATTACAAGCTGCTGTGTAATGACCACGGGAAACAAACAGTTTCTTCCCAGGCATTCACTCCATCCTCAAGAAACGGGTAAAACTCCTTCGTCCAGCTTTTCCACCCGCGTCGTAGCTAATAAAAGTAGTAGTAGCAGCGTGCGAGTAGCCTCATCTGCAGCAATATCATCTAGAAAAGGGCCAATAAGTGAAGTGGTGAAAGCTCAAGGTGGATCTGAGAGTAGTCAACAACCGAAAGGCAATCTCTTAGGGATTTCTCTACCATTCAAAGCATTTCCCATATCAGCGAAAATTGGACAAAGTAATGAAGCTCTAGAAGGTCCAAACTACGAAAACACCAACATTGGCCAAATTAGTTTTCCTCCTCCACTAAAAGAAAGGGAGTGCTTCCTGATTTTGATGCCTCTGATGAGACTCCAACAGCACCGTATGAAAATCTAAACATGGATTATATTTCCAAATTGGCAGGAGAAGGCTTCTCCCAAGACCTCATTATTAGGGCTCTAGGTATATCTAGAAATGATGTTGATATGGCTAGGGACATCCTAACAGAGTTTGCTGGTAGTCGATCTTGAGACAGGAACATGGTCCCTTAAATCCTTGACCCCAATTTAAGTGTCTTGTTAGAAACCGAGTGTATCTAACGTATATTTTTGACAACCTTTCTTCATCTTCCTACTTTCATAAAAACTGGTTATACTGTATCTATGCAAAAGCAAAATACAAATTTCCTTGTAAGAATAAATTAACCTAATAATTATTATCCCCCTATATTCTGACCACTTATTTAGGATTATGCAGGTCAAGAGGAGCAACGACTTTTGTAATGGGAAATATTATATTGACAATGCTTAAGAATCGAAGATATTTCTATAAGGAGCATTTTGTGAGCTAAGACTTTATGACTGAAATAAATATTAAACTAATATTATTATTGCAGTTAAGTTTGTATGTCAGGAATGGAAGAATGACTGAAATTATATGAAATCGTGTGCATGTAGTTATGACTGATATTTTTAATTCAGCACTAAAATATATTATGGAGACTGTAATAATGTGTTGTGACTATTTTGGTCCACGAATTCAAACATGAACCAAAGGCAATTAGGTGAGACAACTAGCGTAATTAATGACTTATTCTACAATGACTGTATGTATGTGTGCAATCATCCTGGATGTGTAAAACCATAAAAACGAAGCTTTATTTTAATACAGCAAAATGCAATATACATATATATTTGCTGCTTGATAATATACAATACCTTTCACCTTCATGATGATTTGATGATGAGTACATACAAAATACAAGTCGTCAAAAATCCTGATACGCTGACCTTTGTCGTAATATTAAAGAACGACTTTTGCTAGTCATTTGCGATTTTTTCTGGCTGTTTTGCCAATGATTTTTAAAGCTAGTCATGTTGTTCTCCGGTATTGTGGAACGCTACAGATGTTTTCTATTTAATTAGACTTTCGTAACATGTATTTGTTTGAGGCTTTTAAATCGCTTATTCGTTGATTGTGATATGTGTATGATGTAAGTAAGATGAGATTTCATTTTTCACAACTTGATTACATTAATCTGCCGGGGTAATGAAATATATTGATTGATGATTGACTAACATGTTAATAAAAGACGATCAAAACAGAAGGCGGAAGTTGAGTTTTATTCCTGCACCTCTCATGAATAAATGGATGTAACATCAATATCAACAACATTTGAAGGATACTAGGTATATGTTCTTTATTCGTCATGTAATATCATATCTCTCAAAGTGCAATCATAATGTACATAATTATATTAGTGATAACTTTCATTATAGGATTCATCAACTGAATAACCATGAATCATCATAATGTACAATATTATTTAAAAGTCAGTTTATATGATTTATACAATATCCGTTCATTATATCGCATTCACTTTTTATTCTGGATAGAATGACACGAATCGCCAAGTTGTTTTATTAATGCTTGGCAAATCCAACATGTCAAACATTTTGTACATAATAAACAAAGTTTCATACGAGGTCTCACAACCACAACAACTCAAAAACTAAAGCGTAAGGTTAAACCAAAAGTCTGGTCACAGAGGTATAAAGTTGACAGTATCAAATGAAAAATCTTATGGTTGAGAGAGCACACAAAAAGTCTTGATTCAACATAGGTTTTCATTCTGCCTTCACACACTCATTCCAATACATTCACACTGCCTTAAAACGTTGAAACATTCCAATCTTGCATAAACATCCAACCAACTCAAGCTGTGAGTTATAATAGCTTGATAATAATTTTAAATGCAAGTAACTTTCTCCCTGATCGTTTAGCTCCTTTCCTTTTAATATTAATAAAAAGGAAAAAAATAATTATGACCTCTGAACACTAACAATAATTACCATGAATAAATACTTTGACCATGCATACATTACAAATAAAGGTATATTAATGGAAAGTTGGCGTGCAAGACACAATCCTTGTTTCCCAATCCACACCTATATATCGACTCTCTCACGTTTTTTATGCATTTGAAAACGTCAAGAGGAGAACAGTTTTTGTTTGGAACAAGCACAAACAATTATATTCTATATATTACGTTCATATGTATGTGTAGTTGCAGTCAATAAAGCCAAAAATTTAAATGTTGTTTTGTTGCTGTTTTCCTTCCATCTGGAGTTGAGCTCTACATCTACGGCAGTTTAATATATTATGGAGAAAGTGTTGAATATTAGTAAGGTACATTTTGAACAGTAGAGGCTAACTAGTAAAGTGTGTGATCAGAAACAGTTTGTTTTATAGCTTTAATTGTAGGTAGACTGTTATTGCATTATATACATAGGTCACAGGTGGTAGGAGTTTAAAATATCCTTTTAAACATTCATTTCATCTCAGCCAGCACCGCTACAAAATCCCAACTTTCTCCATGCATCTACTCATCTCATGCATAAAGAATTTTTAGCTTATGTTTTACATACTGAGTTCTTTACGAGTTGACCTGTTGTTGTACAAAATTCTCCCTCAATATTTTTAAAGTAGACTCTCACTCTTATCCAATCCAGACTTCCACCCAACAACAAAAACAACTTTATGAACATGCATTGTTTTGTTTTTTTGAAAAGTTGACAGCAATATGTCCATAATTATAGTGTAATAGTAATGAATGGTAAGTTTGAATTAGTATTGTGTTTTACACTACTACTCCTACCACAGACCCATTGCAACCTTCAATTTTGCGACCCAATATCCTTGCCCACTTTGGTATTAAGGTAAGCTATTATTTTTCAGTAACTTTGAATACGGATGTATAATAATATAGAACCTATAAGTACTTTATGTTACAGTCTAAACAGTTTTAAATCCACTTTTTTGAGAGGTTTTAATTAACACTTTTGAACGAGAAAAGGTTAAGTAAAGATGCGTGTCTTGCAATAAGAGAGATATATCATTGTATTTTTTTCCGAATTGGATTGTGTTTGGGTTTTTTCCCCGATAAAGCCACTAATAGTTCATGTCATCATCATACACGCATTTTACAAATTACAACTAATAGACATAGTTCTGATATACACATAATGGATGTAGGTAGGATAGGATAGGTAGGTAGCTGAAAATTTGAAAATGCGCCCAATTCATTACTCAAAAGCTAAAGGACTAAAAGTCCAAGTTTGTCGGCGAAGAAAAAAATGAATCATAAGTAGTAAAAGAATAATACAGTAATTATGCATATTCCACAGGAAATCACGTTATATATTTTTTACATTAATACAAACTGCAATAATTTACGCTGCTAAAAACTGGATGAAAAATTGTAACTGCTTTTATAGCTCATACGCGCTGATAATATTTTAACTTTTTTTATTTTGGAAAATTAAGTATAAATTATGTATGTCTTCGTTTCGACCGTTCTACTATATTCTGTAACGTCCGACACTTTTTTGTTGTGGTCTCCTTTTAGTTGTTCCATGTTTTTTTGTCGTGTAAAGAAAGAATGGCATGACACATAATATATTATGACGAAATTCTTAAGTTAAAAAAATCATTTCTAAAAATTTCCTTGTGGCAAATATTATTTTTCCTTTCTTTCCTCTCCAAGCTATAAAATGAAATTTTCCTTTGTCTGTACTATATTAAATCTAAGTATATTTAGAATTGCGTTTGTATTTAATCATGTGTGGATATTGTTTTTTTAAACCACTACAAGTTTTTTATGTATTTTTTAATAGATTTTTTATAATCCAAATCCACAAGTTTGGACTGAATTTTTTGGAGTTTTTACAGAGTATTCAATCAATTGGAAGCGTCTTTTGGATCTTTCAAAGTTTTCCTAACAAGATGTCCTTTGAAATGGGCTTGGATCTTTGTTGCTGCTTTATTCACTTCTGGGTCATTTAAATCAGGCAAGTCCTCCTCCTCTTCAGCAGCTGGCTTCTGTGGGGATAAAAAATAAGCAAACAAATGAGACAAAGAAATAAGAAAATTGCTTCTAAATAAATATGCACAACAGCTTACAGCACAAGCCTATAAAGCCTACTCTAAGATCGCGGCGAATTTATTCAACAAAAGTTTTAGTTGTTTATGACGGCTTTTCGCATTGTTTTTTGTAAATTGAATGAGGACTCATTTCGTCAGCTCTATATAAGTTCTCTCTTTTGACTACTGTTGTTGTTGTTGTAGTACTGTAGTAGAGTGAATAGCTACGATAATGAATATAAAATGTATGGAAGGAACGGAAGGATTTTTATTTTAAAAAAGCCATTCATGTTATATGCAAAGAGAGAAAGTAATATCATACACGACTAAACCCAAATGTATGTATGTATGTCAAATGCTCAAACTTTCTCTTTTATTTCTTGGTGTTTTTTGGTGTAAAGTTTGCTTTGTTCATCATGTTGTTTTATTATTTAAAGTAAAACTTTTTTCGCCTTCTCGGATTCAACGAGAGAAAACTCAAGTTTGAGAGACAGTTTTCTTGTGTTCTTCATCATCAACTTTTCAGAGAAGAACTACGTTATCACTTCATCACATTATATTTTAGCTGGTTGACTTGGTTGGCAGGGCACGCGGGCGCCGGCCTGAAATTTTTACCCTATCTCCTTTTGTCTTTATCCATTTATAAAACTGTGGCTGAGTTTGGGTGAAAGCTCAGATCTATTTTGGTAACTGTAGCATATTACTTTTCTCTTTCTGTTCAATCGAACTGAAATTCGTAGAATACATATTGTTAGAATACATGCATACATTTAGACGAGTGAACACTACGTAAAGATCGAGGCTGTCAGTTGAATTAAGAGTCTGAAATATGAGCTATGCATATATGGCTAGGAAGGCCTAAAGTATATAGTATATTATATATATACTTATATATTTAATATGCCAAAAGGGGTGAGAATATGAAATAAAATAATTTACTTAGTAGACAGAATTTATAAAATAATTTTGAGTTTTAGTAGTAGTTTAGAAAATACGAAAAGGACAAAATTTTGTACATCATGAAGAGTTTTTATAACCACGTATAAA
This sequence comes from Orchesella cincta, assembly GCA_001718145.1. Taxonomy (NCBI): domain Eukaryota; kingdom Metazoa; phylum Arthropoda; class Collembola; order Entomobryomorpha; family Orchesellidae; genus Orchesella; species Orchesella cincta. The sequence goes on from LJIJ01000514.1 coordinate 27,632, forward strand.
TTCTTGTCCCACTTTCGAGCTCAAAATTGAACTGTAGTCAACACCCAAGACGAAGGTTTTGACAACAGCAAATCTATTTTAGTAAAGAAGCTGCATTTCTGGTAAAATTTAAGTTTTGAATAGATTTGTGACACATTTAAAATATATTTACTTGCATCCCCAGTTTCACTGACCTCTTCAGTGGTCTTCAGCTTCTGAAGCTCTTCGCTAAGCTCCCCATCAGTTGCCTTTGCTTTCTCCGCCTTCTCCGCTTCTCTCCGTGCCTTGTGCCCTCTGAAGGACGCCTGGATTTTTGTTGCAGCAATGCCAACCTCTGAAAAATGGGAAAAAATCCATGTAATAAATTTATACCTGGTCGATCGAGCAAAAGGAAAGTTAAATAACAAGGAACTGAAGCGTAGAATTGAATATTGAGAGACAATACATCCTTTTTTCTCCTTCTTTCTATATACTATTCTTCGTCCACTCTGCCCAACAAATTATCTGTCACTCTCCATCTCATACGAATAAATAACTTCATTTCTTTTAAACAATTTATTGTCAGCATAAAAATTTTAATACGTGAATGTACTATTTTGAAGGTACTAGCAAGAATTATGGCATAGAAAAGTCATCTGATGGGGCCATCGCGTATTCGGGTATTCACACACTCACTTTGTTGTTGATGATGATGACAGGCTCTTCTATTATTTACCAACTGATGTTTTCATATTCAAACACCAAACTACTATGAACTTTTATACAGGAAAGGACTTGAAATGTAAATTTCATTTCTTGCACTTTTTTTCAACAGAAGAGAAAACCATCCAGTAAATGGACTCTTGTTGAGCAACATGTCACCCTGAGAGAAATGGTTTCAAGTGGTACTACCGAAATATAAAAAGTGTTTCATCTTTCTGTACTGCGCTATAGCTGTCTATTGCAAACAAAGTGGGGAGTTTTTGCTGTGACATTTCCATTAAAATACCACACTTTACGCTTGAAAAGCATATAGCTTAAAATAGCTTGGTAGGTACTTGAAGCATAAAACAAAAAAGGAGAGTTTATACACTCATTTTTGCTACAGAGTTGATCCATTGAAGCAACATTATTATTCATTTCACCAACAGTAGTGGTGAGCATCAAAACCATCTAAACCTGTGTGTGTAGGTTTGAAAGTAGCATTTAGTCAACTTGGGATTTAGTAACTGAACACACTGGTTTGCTTTGGTTGCACAGATATGTTGGTTTTGTTCATGGATTGCTCATACATGTGCTCTCACGTTTGCACATTCTTTCTTCTTTTTTTCGAGGGCTACTGAAAAAGTAATCGTTTTTCTCTTTTATCCGCCTTATGTAAGGGAAAGGAGAGTAAATATTCTAAAAGTTAAACCAGATGTGACGTAGCCAGGTCAAAGGGAAATTCTCAATATACCGTTTTTCAGTGGAAAGGAGATATTATGATTTAGTCGAGTTGAGTGAAAGCAAAATGAAAAGATGTATGGGACGAGTGCAGGAGGAAAAACCTTTTTCCAAACAAGATTGATTAATGATCAAGGCTCTCAAGTGGATTGGGACAGGAATTTGTAGCTAAGCAAGCAGGGTAAACTGACTCTGAAAGTGAGCGAGCTAGTGTGACTGTGCGATCATGCATATATGAATTCAATTCATGTGAAAAAGGTATGTATATATACAGAATGTGGATGAAAGTTGGAATGGAGCAGACAACAGACACCAGTTTGTAGGTAAAAGGTATCATATCCTTTATGACGGGAGTGCCTTTATTGTGCGGAAAAGTTTAATTTTCTCCATTCAAAAAAGTTGGAAATGTGGGGGATAAAAATCAAGCCTGCTATGCCTAAAGCTTCCGTTTTCCCTTTGTTGCATGTTTTTCCCTGACATAAAATCATTTACAAGGATAAAGTGGATGATTCGCTGTTCCCAACAATGAAAAATGAGAGAAATATGTACAAATACTCAATATTTTAATATGTTGCATACAACTGGACTAGGATGGAATACAATACAGCATTTATTCAACCATATTAATCTCACATAATGCAAAGGAAATGTCCCAAAAAAGTTTAATACTAATAATAGTCTAGATAGATGATGAAAATCAGTATCATATCAATAGTAGTACGCCTCCGCTCCGTCAATCATATACAAATCTCCCCATGCTACATGGATCTGGAGCTACGGACGGAGAAATGATACAGGGCCTTGTCCAAAATCATTAAGAATTGCACACGCTATCATATTGTGTAGTGAAAATTAAGTTATATACGCGTATAGAAATTATGATTCACTAACAAGTCCTGTCACGTTTTTAGGTACAAAAGTCCATACAAATGGGAGAGAGTATGGATTAACAAAGAAAAAAAATCTCCCTGGATTTTCCCACTTTTCTCCTTCCCTCTACTTTGAGAATGCTACAAAAAGTTCATATCATTCTGTTTCAGTTTATTCCCTTCACGTTGAGCACACTCACAATTTCATTCTAGGAACGAATCCATACACCCTCCCGTGCTCCTCCTCACTTGTCCATGAATCCACTGGGTGAATGCATGCATGAATACTAATGATGATAGCCACTTCAAGTTTTTCTCTTTCGCTTTAATGTTACTCTTTTTTTCTTTTTGGAGAAAAATAATTGAAAAACCTATTTTGTTCCTATTTCTTATTCCATCTAAGAAAATGTCATCAAATAGCCACGAAGCATTAGGAGAAAAGAAGAGAGAGAAAAAACTGGGAAAAAGAAAATGAAACCATTCCGTCAGAAACAATATCCTTTGCAGTTGAGTGACGTTGGTTCATTCGTAATACACACACAGTGTAAGCAAATGACTTGGTTTCATTTTGTCCTCGGGTGCGACTCCGAGTGCATATTATGAAGCAGCAAGAAAAATCATTAGGAATTCATAAATGTGCTCATTCATCCAGTTTGTGCTTGAGAAATGCTTTTGTCGGTGGAGGTGTGGTGGCCATATATTTTGGGGCTGTTTTATTGTGTGAGAATTTTCTTCTAGCGCTCATTCACTCACACACACGGGCATTTAGAGTATGAAGCTATACGGACGTATTTTAGACAAAAGGATATTATTTTTCCAACTAATGTTTTGAGCCTTCGTTGACAAGGACAAAGCTGAACATGCATGAGAGCATAAGTTACGTATAAAATCAGCTTTCTCCACACCTTTGTTTCTTGTGAGCAGTTGGCCAAACTAACATGTTATAATCCGGAGCGAGCCAAAAAAAATCTCTCTTGTTTGATGTGCCTTACAGCGGCATTGGTTAAGTGAAAGGTGTAATTTATGAATCCATTAGACTCTATACACAATTCGCAGAGCGTAAGTTTAGAGCAATGATCACACACACACATACAAAAGCTAAAAGAAAAAAGTATGGCAATGCTCGATTTCGTCAGCTGAATGTTTATTTCACTAGACATAAAAGTTCTATATGCACAACAGCACGTCGTGCTCCAACCGAAAAACTCGATTGTTAGTTTAAGCAGAAATGGATTGATGATGGGCGGGTTTGCCTAATGCTTTTGTGGAATATCGTACTAGGTGCAAAAATTCCTTTTCTCCCCCGAACCTCTTACAATAAACGCAATCATGTGCATTAGCAAAGGCACATTTATGTTTCATGCTTTCATCTTTAGACTCATTGTCGTAACATTTCCGTGCAAGGCTATTAACCTAACAGCAATGTTCAAATGTTTCCCTTCCTTCGCGTATTCATTTCGTGATTTTTGCATTGCAAACAGCCAAATACATATTTATACATTTTTGAGTATAGGAGAAAGCACACATTAGGTGTAAATACACAAGGACTTTCCATGCGATGAGTTTGCTTATACAAAGGAAAAACAAAATGAACACTTTGGTGTTGGTGTGTTGTACTTGTACAATGAGTGAATTGCATTTTGACGAGAGTGGCATTTTATTTGTTTCTTTCGTGCACCCACCCTTGGCTCTATAGCTTTTGGGTCGGGTTTTGTATTGCAATATAAATCGAAAATCAAAGGGAAGAACAGGATAATACAAACAGCTCGAAAAATTATGAGTCTCATTCTCCCAAAATGGTATTTTAAATTGAGATGTGGATTCCACAAGCTACATACATGAAAATGGGATCGAAGAGTGCGTTGCGTTATTAAGACCCAACGCAATCTATCCAATATCGATAAGGGAGACCAAAAGGGTTGAAGAAAAAGTTTATTACGTTGATATATTTGACAGATTTTTTTTTTACCTGGATCGTTCAGGTCAATGTCAATGACTTCTTCTCCTTCCGCCATTTTTCCTAGTGTTTTTCTAGTGGTATGCCCCCGGAAAGCGGCTTGTATTCGAGTTGCAGCTTTTTCAAGCTCCGGATCGTCGAGGTTCAAATCACCAGTGTCGTTCTCCGCCTCTGTAATATAATTTAAACAAGAAAATTCATGTGCTAAGAGCGCTCACTAAAAGTAATGTAACCACCAAAATCGATTCATGATGCAACATCCACATTCATTGTATATACACCCTACCAAATAAGTATCACTATCAGTAATATTAGCATTATTATATTGTTATTGCCATCGTCCTTCGGAAATGAGAGCATAAAGTTAAAAACCAGCTTCCGTATTTACTTATATATTTATAGAGGGATTTTATGTGTATAGTTATGTCAAAACCTTTCCATTTTGTTGGCTGGAGGATCCAAAGAAAAATCGGATTTCATTGGAAAGCTCTCCATTTTGAGACATGGAATACATCTGAAAATACTGAAATGTCTTTCATTCCAGGAGGATTTAAACTGATTTATTTGCAGCCATACATTTGGCGTGGTGGCATGGCATGATGGCGGTAGCTTTCACAATGAATAAATCTATTTCATACACAGGTTTTCCAATTGTGTAGTGGCCTCAGGTGGTATTCACGGGAGCTATACACCATTAACATCGCTAAGTAGATCACATCAGAAGATAGACGCGGGGAACGGCTTATAAATCCCAAAGAGTCTGTGAGAGACGAAAGAGACTGTACACCTTTCACTTTTCCATTTACGTCATCAGCAACCTAAATCTTTTGCCTTCTGGAGAGGCGACCGACACACGTATTATTTTTAATGAAAGGCAATTTCCAACAAGTCAGCCAGTAATTAACTGGGTCCTATAATTTAGTTAGATTTGAATAACATTTCAATATAAGACCTGCCCTTTGCTTTGATGTTTTCATAAGCATATTTTATAAGTCTTTATAGCTGAAACCAATTGAGTGGACATAGTTATTTTTGCATCAAACTTCGACAAATACTGTGACTGAATAATTTATTTAACTTTTTATTGACATTTTGTTGATTTTATAGCCAGTATTCATATAGGTTTAACTGATAGTTTACATAATATGGCACTACTTTTGAATGAATAAGCTGCATGCTGCATCACATGACAAATACGTACTACAACTTTATCAAAAGAGATTTTTATCCATCATGAACTCTTCTCTTCATCCACGTCACGTTTCTGAGACCACTCGGCCGGGTGTGAATATTACCGGTTTGTACCGGTCTGTATGCAAAAGCTAATTGGGCTTTGTTCCCACAATCCCAACCATCACCATTGTTTCAACGAGCTCACTAAAATAGTGTTGACGTAAGATGGTTAGGTAAAAGTGCTTCTTTGTGCTGATCTTCCAAGAAAAAAATGATGTTCTCGAGGCTCAGAGTACAAAGCAGCTAATACCCTGCTGCTATATGAAAACACATGTATTAATGACTGTGTATATGGAGGCGAAGAAAATCTGTAACATGCATTAACGTCGAACCCAATTCCCCTTAAACTTTCATACTCTTACACACACATATACACATGAACATTCAAAGAGCGTAATATTCTCGCAAATGTAAAGCAGTTTCTAGCTCGTGCCAATTTCATTTTTCAACTTAATCAGGTGAAAGCAAGAGAAAGGAGTTCTTGGGGAAAATATGGAGCAGAAGTAATGAAATTGGCACAAGGCTGGGGAGAGAAGTCTCTTGAATGTATGTAAAATGCAAATAGTACATGCAAAAATACATTCATACAACCATTCCTGGAATTATCAGGAGAAGAAATAATAAGTATATTTGAGATAGAGCAAGAGCAAACGTTTCATTTTCCGACGGCAATTTCTGCTCCTATACGCGAGCTCATTCAGAGCGCTCGTCTACGATGGAAAAAACGGTTCGCAAACACGGGATAAGAAACATTACTTGGAACTTTTAGAGACGGTGCTACTACATACGTACGTAATACATCGTCTATGGACCATTTGCACAAAAACCATATTCAAAATTGGTCTCGGCTCTCTCTCTGAGTCAACTATAAAACTGTAAAAATAAAAGCTCCTCTAAGCTCCATACATATATAAGAGCTACACTCAACAGCAAGAAACTTGACGAAACTAAACATCTTCCAATGCCCATTACTTTTTTGACTGTGGCAAAAACATTTAAATCTAACATGTTTAAAATAAAGCGAGTTGCGAACTGGATTACTCTGGAAATAAAATGAATCGAACAAGTTCAACAATCAACTCGCCAAAAACTATAAAAGAATGCCATTCTTTAAGTCAGCCCCGTGGTGGCCCTGTGAGATTTCCAAGTGTGTATTCGGATTCAAGCATAGATAACAAAAGGCTTGCAAATGCAAACATCTCAAAATGAGATTCAATCTTTTTCCCCTGTCTGCTCCCCTAGTTATGCAATTCTAATTTTAAATGCGGCTAAGAAAATGTTGGTTGGATGGAATACAAAATTCTTTTGCATCAAACTTCCCAACTTGTGTAAGTTGTAGCCGCACACACACATACACACAGTAGTGTATAGCACACAAAAACACTTTCGTTGGGTACATCTCACTTTTCTCCATTTTCTATTTTCTGTACGGAAACTTGAGAAGAGTGGCGAGTAAACCGTTTGGAGGAGTATCAAATCTTCGCTGGAAGAAAACTTTTTAATAGAAGGCCAAAAGAGGTTGGAGGTCTCTGAAGAGAAGAAAACTCGAATATTCCATTCTTTTTACATATTGTTTTTCTCTCTCTGCCTACTCGAGTTTCTCGCACCGATGTGCTTTTCATATACACAGAACGTAACATATCATCATCACCATCTTACTATTATGGATTCATATTACATACTACGGACCTACTTCCTTAACTTGTAGTTAATGATGATTTCTATATGTATCATGCTTATTCATCTAGCTGCTTTTAGCAAAGGCCTGACCGGGCTGGGTGGATCAGATAAAAAATATGGAACACAAAAGGTGACCTCACGGTTGTAATAGAGACTGATGACGACAATGATAATAATTACTTTTCCAAGGATAATTTTTCCTCGTTTATGCTAGCCACCCGAGAAAATAAATACAGTCAGTTGCTCCAGTTCATTCTTCAAAAGGAAAGGTAGTAAAACATTAGTTAGCTGCGTGCTGATCAAATTATGTAGTCAAGAAAAGGAGCTATGCCATGCGCCATCGCCATCCTCTTATCAATGTTTCGTTGAATAAAGAAAATACAGGTAATAATAATAATCATAAGTAAATGATGCCATTGTTTTAATAGCCTACTCAAGAATGACCTTGTAGTTTTCTTTGAGAACCTTTTTCCCTGTATATAAATGGAGACTCATTTCTGCGTACGTGTTTCCACCATATGGGCTCATACTGCAGATAATTATTTGATAAAAGCAGGAAGCATCCCAATTACTTACTAAATGAAAGACGAAATGCACATTTATTGCAACGGATGAGCCTTGATTTACACCAAGATTTCATTACGCCGCTAATTTATTTTAGTGCAAATCTGCCATACTATCATCCCCTGTCTCACGGTTAGCAAAGTGCACCCTGGACAGTCCAGTTAGTTCATCACCCATACTAAAAGTCAGCGTGAGCATTACTTCACAATTACTGCTAACAACGAAACTTCTCATTATGATACGAAATGATTATACTTGGGTACCTACACATCATTGTCATTTCCATTGTCATAACCATTAAAATCATCACAAATATCACACGCCGGCATTACACCATCATCATCACCACAGCAGACCAGCACGGACGCTCTCCATGTGCTCGTTCCTAGAAATCATTATTACTATTATTTTCTTGGCTTCTACCTCCATGGTCATTTCGTTATTTTACTTTGCTATTTATGAACGTATATATAAGATGTGTAGTTGGTACACACTCTGTGTTTGTGAAGTGAAGAGCAATGTTCAAAAGAAATGAAGTCTTTTTCATTCAAGTAGATTACTTATTGCCACTTCTATTACAGTTTTATACTTTTCCCAGTTCCTAGTCTTGTCATTATCATCGTTATTACTGTGATAGTTGGGGGAACACTACTGTTATGTACATTTGGTGTCTGACTAGGGATTTTGGTAGTTTTTCTCAGTAAAATTCATTTTGTTGTTGGCACAAACCAGAGAGAGTGAGTCCAGACGAGAACTAACTGAAGCAAAAGTTGATGCGATATGATACTTATGATGATAATAATGTTTGCAGTATTGTACATATTCATTACATTCAGCGTCTTTCTCACTACCAATTTTTTTTATCGAACAAATAACTAACCACATATTTAAGTATCATACAACACACTACACCACCACCTTCTCGAGAGAGCGTGGATCTGAACTTTCATTCATCTGACAACTTTTCCACTCTGTTACTTTACGTTTCTCAAGTGGGCGACTGGTTCGCATAAACACTCCAAGTGTAAAGTAAGTTTTAGGCTACCATTTTCATTTTCCTTCTATTTTTATGACTACTGTTTGCATTAACAAGTTTATAGCTTGCTTTTCTTTCTTTTAACCATACACTTTCTTTAGTAAAAAGAAAGCTCAACAGCTCCACACCAGAGTTCAGTTTGGATTATTCTTTGTAGCGGTTTTTCCTCTTGGTTCGGATGCTTGAGGTCGAGGCACTAATTTCATTACCATAACATTACCTCTTATTACTTTTAAGAGTTGCTCATACATTTTACCCGATTACATATTATGCATGCATATTGGGATCAGCATACTGTGAGGCTAACCTTCCTCCCCGTCCATGATACGTGTACACTTTTATTTCTTCCAATTTTTGGCCAAACTTTTAGCCGCAGCTGGTGGTGTTGAGTAGCAGTTATAGTTTTGCCTCTTTTTCTCATATATGAATTTATAATAACGTGGCGTGGTAGTTATTATTAATGTTGCAAAAGTTACTCCATGTAATATGTATCGACAGTGAAGACTGTCGACGAGTAAACACAGGAGTGGAGAGAGAGAATGTTATCAAGTTGCCTATCATCACATCCCATACACAGGCCAAACATGAAGGCAGGTCACCATAATAATGATAGCTGTCGACATGTACATGATGATAGTATTAGTCGTTAAGCCATGTGAATGTAAAAATGGAGATGGGAACGCCCCTTCATTTCAGCCCTTGGTTTTCACTGTGCATTACCTATATGTGTGTGGAGAGTATACATTCATAAAAAACTTTGAGAGACTTTTACCGAAAAAGAAAACAACAGAAAGTATTGCGGTGTGTTGTGTGTAATAATTTTCCAACCAAGTAAAAGTAGTCGAGTAGTTCTTGCGTTGTAAAAGTGCAAATTACACAGCTTACGTTACTCCCTTCGATTCTTATTAGTTTAGTCACGATGTGAAGGAGCTTATGAAAACCTTCTGGCTACGTGCTTGTCAAGAAACGTGCTATCAGTTTTGAAATCTAGCTGTATAAGATCCTAATTTAGCAAAGCTTTAACATAATGTGTCCAATTTCCGCATTAAAAAGTTAGCCCAAGTTGACAAGCAATAAAAGTTCAATTCACAGTTTAAAACATGACAAAACACCATCGGCAAAGTATATAAATTAATTGCAACGCCACTCTGTCGAGTCTGTCAACTGGGAAATAAACAATAATTTATTTTTCTATCCATATCAAAGCTGGAAAAAGTAAAGTATACGAATAAGTAGTACAGTTATTCACGCAACAACAAGGAACGGTTGCTCGTGTTTTGGTGGAAAATAATTTTCCCGTTCCATCCTTAACTACCGTTCACACTAGCTTCTGTTTACCCTTTACTTTTCTGCCTAGCTTTTTACCCCACTGGATTGTGCTTTCTAGTCTTTAGTGAAGACATTAAAGCTTCTTATTTTACTTTTTACAACTTTTACTGCTCCAATCCCTTGGCTAAAACCTACTGAGAGAACGTTAAACTTGACAAGCTGGAAAACAGGCTGTGGAAACTCCTTAAAAGCTTCAGGTAAGTTAAGACATCCCGACGGCATAAAAGTGGGAGAATCCGAAACGCAAGGCTGGTGAAAGGAGAGAGCGTATACGGCAGTAAAAGTCAAGAATCAATTCATTTGTGACATGGGAAACTTTGATGTTGTATAAACTGGACGGACATTGGAGCTCAACTATATAATGCTTTCAAGTGACTTTTCACTTATCCATGCTACAAGCGAAGCCTTACACCGCGAAAAAATTCTCTCACTTCCCTGTCTGCACACTGGATGGGGAGAAAGGTACGGAAAAAGAAAAACTAGTTCAAAGAAGTATGTATCAAGCCTTTATGTGGTGATATGTATACATCAGCGATCGGGATGGAAAAGCAAGCTGCAAATAGAGGTAATGTATATAGGAGAAAGCTTTTGTAACATTGTAACATAACACACCGTTTCCTTTGCAGCCAAAGGGTGGCGAAACTATGAGGTAAGAATGTAATAATACCTATTTGAAGGGCAAATATTTGCGAAAATAGTATCTACTAAAAATGGGAGAAACTAGAGCACTTTCGATCTGACGGTGGGAAACGCTTGGCGGAAGACCTGTTTACAAGCTTCGATGTCAAATGACAACGTTTGTAGAAAAACAAATACGAGTGTTTGGAACCAACTTGGAAAACCCAGCCGAAAGGCTTAGTAATTGGGTGAAGGGAGAAAAATAACGTGAAACCTGTAATTGCGTATGTGGAGCAGTCTGGCGGAAGCGTTGGAGTGAAAGCAAGGACACAAAGTGTATATGTATATTACCATCATTTAAAAGTAAATAGGCTTGAACAGCCAACCCAAAGCCAAGCCAGTTGAAGTTAATAATGGAACGTTTCAACTCGTTAAAAATTATGATAAACCTGCATTTCACTCCATACTATAAACAGTTCTAGACAAGTATAAAAATGCCACCTGAAACAAAAAAAACACTGGTATAAATGGGAAACCACATAGATACATTTACACCAGAAAAAGCATTTTTCAGCCATATTCGTCAAGTACTTGAAACACATTTTTCGACTCTCAATGTATATACGCTGCATAAAAGTGGGAAATGAGGCAGACCAACACCAGTATTCAGCATATCCTATAGAGAAACTGAACTTGGAATGAGTAACGATGAAGGATAAAACTATATAGCTCATTTTAAGACTAGCATTTTGTATTCAAACTCTTTCATCCAAGAGCAATTCAATGAGTCGGCGCTGCTCTCCTTTGGATCTCATACAAAGTCAGGGATCATGCAAGACTAAAATAGACGGAGAGGTAGAGAGAGAAAACGCAAGTTTCAACATTCATTTTTGTCAATGCAAAAAAATAAAAGTAGAAAGAAAGGAACCAACCACCGTTACCACCTGGAATGTCAGAAGCCTTGTCATAGTAGAGTTGGCTACACACATAATATACATCTACGTAATTCCTACGAAACAATGTGTATGTGAGGAACAACGTAACATGGAGGATGAAGTGTATTCACGTATTACGTATAGCCACTCCAGTGTGCCTACCTATGATAAGAAAATTCGACAGATAGACAGGTCTGGTCTGCTATAACACGAGTGAAAGGAAAAGAACTCTGTTTGGTTGGTTCCTTTAGTGTAACTAACTCTGTTGCGGCTTTCCATTTTCTTTTTGGGTTGTCTACATTTTCTTTCTTTATAGCTTAAGCTGCTCCATTTGATATGAAAGTGGAACTTTTCCCCATCTGTACCTCCGTTTTCTAAGGTTCGGCCGACAATTCTGCTTCCTGTCATACTAGATGAATTTCCATGGGCTTACCGAAACTTTTTTTTCAGTCCTATTTGCATTTTTCACTATATTATATATATTTATATATTGGACGCTCAATATGCTAATATTTTTCTTGGCATGCGAACATGATACATGAAGGATTCAAATCTTTTATTACTCTCTTTTATAGAACCTTTATCTCGCCTAGCCCAAACCAAGCTCCCTTTCCCCCACAAGTAAACGCCAATATTTTCCTTGACATTTGATGGACAGGACGATGCTACTCAAGCTAAACGCTTTATTGCAACTAAAATACGAAATTTGATCGTATCGAACCAAGATATATATTATGGTGCTTTTAGTTTTACTTTATACAATGGAGTGTGTGCCAGAAAAGAAAAATTCAATTTAGGCACGTTTTATAGTTGTGCCAAGCCAATCCAATGGATCGTTTTTGTTTGGTTATTGAGTCTCGTTACGGAACACCATTATTTAAGTAATATAATTTTGTGTAATGAGAACCATTGATAATCGATCCAAATAGGTGTTTGCAATATATATGCAATATATGCATGCAGTTGGCTGGCACACCGTCACTCTTGTACAATATGTTAATGCAAAATTGTTCAAGAGGAATATTGAATTGCTTGCTAGTGCATCAGCTTTCATTTTGCATGTCTACTTGTTGTTCCATTAAAATAAACCATGAACAGCCCACACCTGCAATTCTATTTCTGATAGTATTGCTTTGCTGTGACTTGCTCCAGTAGCCACCTCTCTCTGTCAAGTTATTTTTAACGAATCAAGTTTCCAAACCAAATGCCAACAACCATTACCATAATAATCATAAATAGTTTCATATCATGCTCCAGACAGGCAGGTAGACTGAGGAGCTATAAATAATTTCAGGTATTACATCATCATTCATTGACGACAGTATATAGCAATGGATAGATAATTTGATTGTGCAGGTAAGTGAAGGGATAAAAAAGTGGGATTTATCGTTTTGGCAATGTCTAATCTGGGTTAATGTTTTTTGTTGGGCAAGTAAGTTTGCTTATGTTCAAGTAATTTGAATTTGTTGTACAAATCTGAAAACTTTTGTGGCTGCGTTTGAAAAGAGAGAAAGCACAACAAGGACAAATTTCTTGTTTAGTAATGATACTGATACTGTTTGAAAATTTGTATATACGTATGAAACTCGATCCAGAGATAAAACTAAAAGGGAATGTCATTCATGACTGAGCATATTATTAAAACTCAGTAAACACTTCATTACAAAAAGACTGGAAAAAAGTATGACAGGAGGAACAAGCTAGACCCTATTTGGTTTCCTCCCATTTCCCATCACCCAAAAAATATGGTATGTCTTCAGAACTAAGCTGGAAGCCTTCATGTCAACCTTGCTATTCTATAGGAGTTTTTCAAGTGCTTCCCGATTCTTGGAACTCGGAGTATTTTCTTTTGTGCAGACAGAATTTTTATGATGAAATAGAATATTTTTTTCTAGGGAACGAATGTTGTTAACTTTGTACCACATCCAGACACCATAGGGGCTATATAGTATCAAAGAAAGCGTAATGGTGCAGGAGACAGTCTTTCGGAACTAAGCTCTTCTTTGTTGTAAGCAGTGGTTGTATATCGGAGGAAATGCAAGTGTAATATTATGTAGGATCTACACTCGTACATAAGGTATCCAAATACAAAAAAGTACTCCTGTAAAAATACTCCGGAACCCTGTCGTTCTTTTCTTTTTTTCTCTTGAAACGGACACAAGTTCTAGCGCTGGCTGGGAGCACCACAAGAAGTGGTACTCAATCCTTCACTCTACTCACAGGACTCTGGAGACATGTTCCATCAATTCCAATTTTCTATCTCCCCTCAAACTCATTCCAATTTTATACTTTCTCTTTCCCACTTTCTCTCCTGGCAAAGAATAGCAGATTGCCGTACACACACACACACATCTTATATCCAACATAAGTCTAACAAGCTTGGTATCCCCATCTACAATTTACAAATGCTCCACCCCACGATAAATTTGATCTTCTGGATGCAGCAAAAGGCTCTTGCATTTTTGCCTCTCCAACTATTTATACAAGGAGGATAGCAAAAGAAATGCAATACAACACAAATAATGAATGTTTACTTTTATTTTACAGACAAAAACTTGGGAAATGGTTGGAGAACAAAAAGGACTGTACTATTATGGACGGCAGTGTGGGGATGCCTGCCCATTCTCTGTGTGCAGTTTCGTGGTGTGTTCGTTGAACGGGAAATGAGCTACTTAATGTCTTGACCCTTGGGGGCATCATGGAATCGACAAGGAGAAAAGGAGCACATCTTTGTTGGGAAAAGCTGTTCATTGCTTAAGATTACATTGTTCAACTTTTCCCCCATGCTTTTTGTATATACGTTAATCTAGCACCATTTTGTGAACTGCTACATTATAAATATATGTATCTTTTTAACAATTTAATGTACACTTGAGTGGTTTGCGTTGGACCTGAAGTTGACAGAGATGAATACCAGAATTCAAGTGCATATTGTAACACTTGTCTAGTTGGGTTATGCTTAGTTTTCACCACAAAAAAAAATTTAGCCATCCTTTCTCCTACATTTAACAAAAGTACGATTTAAAAATTTCTACAATTTTGATGGAAAAAGGTTAACGGTTTCCTTTAACATTTTTGTTGCAAATTATGGGAATGCGTCTATGGGAAAATGTGATACGTGCTTATTTACACGTAAACGAATATTATAGCAAACAAACAAAAACCACCCGTTTTCGTTTCACAAAATAAAGGATGCCGTCTGCTCGAAGTGTAGTTGCAGTCACATTATTTCTCATGTCAGGAACACCAGTTTTTGCCAAAAAAATGTTATATTTCTGTGTGGTCCCATTCTAATCCCACGCCATTTGCCGGCAGTTTATTTCAAGCAGCTTGTTCAGTTTTGTTAGAGCCAAGCCAGCCACACAAAAATATTCCCTTATCTTTCCTACTCTTTGGTCATTTTTAAAAAGTGTTGTATGTAAAACAAGTAACATAACGTATAGAACGAATTTTCTGGTTGGTATCTTCTATGAAATTACACAAAAATATGGGACGACAGGACATTATACTCCAGTTGACTTTTCTCTACGCTCTGCTCCTAAAAAACCCAAACGTTTCATTGTAGTAGATAATAGGAAGAGCCTTGTATATGTATCGTCCTAATTTTAGAAGTATTTTGGTAGAAATGCCGTTTAATCCTATTCTATCCACATTTTTGCGGATTTCATCAACTCGTGTTGCAACTTAACTGTCCTTGTCATGAAATGTTGGGAAACAAGAGGACAAACAAGCTGTAATAAAAGTGGAGAAAAATATTTTATACGACAAAAATTTGCTGAATAAGCAGGACTACATTTGGATTTAAGGGAGACTAGCACCTCTGAAACAGTGCTCAAGAGGTTCCTTAAAATTCAGAACAGGCGCAGTTCCCATTTTCATTTTCTCTCTCTCTCTCTGTCTCTTTATTTCCCTCGTACGCAAAAGTCACTGAAAGAAACTTTTTTATAGAACGTAGCAAACGATGCAATCATCCATAAAAGGGTCTTTTAAATGTTAAAATATCCACATAAAATGACGATATTTCATCTGATACTATATGCTCAATATACACAACTTTCACTTTCAGGAAAAACTTGTCTCTAATATATTGCTCCCCTCACTCGCATCACTGTTGTCCTTCACAATTCATATTAATGTGTATTTATACAAAAAAATAAGGCGGAAAACATAGCTAGATACAGTCGTAACTCGTAACAAGCGTTTATTCATAGATTGTGGGCAGTCGAAGCCGATTCTTTTGCCAAGAAAAGAAAAGAGACTTTGCTACTTTTCCTTTCCTTTTTGCCTCTCCCTCCTTTTTGTGTTCGCCGAGGAGTTTGCTAATACTGCTGTATTGGCACTACTGCCTCCGTTTGGTACTAAATCAAGAAAGCAAATCGGTCAACTATACGAAAATGTATGGGAAAATACTAAAGCCCCTTCTCTCTTCATTCCTGCTCTCTTCTTCCTTCCAGTTGAACTACATTTTTAGCATGGAAATCGGCTCCGCACAATAAGACCGGGGGAAAAAGAGGAATGGAACTCGTCCAAGAAATGGATGTATAAGATGAAAAGTCCAGATGGATCTTAAATGAATGAGTAAATTCAGTCAGAGAGCATTTTTGTACAGTTAATGCTGTGATGCTATTACTTTTCCACTACCAGTTGGCATGAACTTGGCGAAATGAAGAGAAAAACTTTTGAAAGTGAAGCATTGGAGAAAGCATAAATACGTTTCTTTCTTGCAACATTATTACGAGGAGAGTTTTCGTGTTCTTATTTCAATTGTGCACGGATGCATTATCACACCATGATCTTTTGTATCAGTTTACTTGTGTGTAAAACCACTATTAATTCTGAGACCTACATCCAGCACAAAGCCGTCTCGATCGATGTAGCTAAACCAGCATGGTGCACAATCTAAGCTGAGACTCTTAGCCTAAGAGAGAGAGAGAGAACTGAAGGAGGAAGAAGTCTATTGCATACTTGGCTAAAATTTGCTATCTATTCGGTGCATATGCTAGGAGCTCATTACTGGATACTTTATTATAGACATTTACTGTATGTAGTTAATTTACCTTCTGTGGCAAATCGAAATTTCCTGTTCGCTTCAATCACCCTACTGGAACTCGCAGCATATTGAATAGTTCGTTGTGTGCTGGGAATATCCGACGGGCCACACTAAAATTTATTCAGATGGTTATTTCAAGAAAATAATCGACCAAGAAACCTCTTACGCCCATGTTCCGTCAAATAAAGCAAATCTTCTTGAATGAATTTCCAATATTTTTTTGCATCCATTTAGTGAAATGAGTGATGGGTATTGACGTTCTTGGTTCCGGGAAATGAACAATACTCAAGCATCATCATGAGAATTGTTGAGAAAACATGCTCCCTTCATGTGTTTGATAGATCTGTCTACAGATGCTCACAGACGGTTCTTGCATTATTCACAGTATGCAACCTTTGGTAGTTTCAAAAGAATACTTTTTTTACTACTATAATGGGCAAAATTTTCTCTAGTTGAGAAACGTATGGGAACTAAAATGGATGGCACAGCTGAGAAACTGTAAATTTTCCATGATAAATTCTCCTGCCACATATTACCTACATAATGGATCGTCTCAATAATCCACTTTTCCAGTTCATTCTAATGACCATTTGGATCACACTGGTTTGGAGTTTTATATGCACTTTAATTAGCTAGCTTTAGAGTATTAAAGAGCTGACCTTTATGAAGTGCCCTCTTGGTTGATTACGTATGATGATACCTAGCCTAGAAGTGAAGAGTTACGAGAAAGCGCCTAAAAATAGCTACATAAAACTCCTATTTCTCAAACTTACACGCATTGCATGACACAAACGTAATGGGAGTTTCTGAAATCCCATTTAGCACATTTGGGAGCTAATCACAAAATCCAACCTCTATTCTACACTTGCAAGGTTTCGTATTCACGCTCTTAAAATATATGTAACTTTTTTGTGTTACTGGGCGAACTGAATCCAGTGAATAAAATTTTTTTTTTGCAAGACATCAAACCAACAACATACATAAATGCACATGGTAAGCAAGGGGCACGTAAAACTGTCCAAGAAAAAAAAATACAGCTTGTCTTATGGGCAATGTGTAGTAAAAGTAATAATACTATATATGCGCTTGCTTTCTCCCTCGGAAGACGGAACAGTGGAAAATGGACAAACGTGGAAATGGGACAACACGACGCTTGGACACACACTGTTCTTCTTATATCATTATATAGGCGGGCACGACCACGACGAAGTCATATAACTGTGGCCCCGTGCCGTATAAAAAGTGGCGCGATGATGTTTCACAGAGCAGAGACAGAACACTAAGCTACAAAGAGAATAACGGTGACTTTTATTATGGGAAACTGGAGAAATTTTTTGGCAACTTGCAAAGAAAAGGAAGGGACCCCCAACCCAATGTACCTACGTCATAGTAGCCATGATATGCAACGATAAAACTGTTTTTTCTCTCTCAAACAAACCATGCAATTACGTTTCTTCAGATATAGAAGCACACATACACAGAGCAATAATAAAAGAAGAAGAAGAACATGTAGCAAAAAATAAAATGTAAAAATGTTTCGTCTAAGAATTCATATATATTTTCTGTTCCTTTTGTTGGAACGTCGAGCTATTTAAAGTATCTCCACATGGAGGAACGAAATATTCGCCACACAACCTGTATGTCTTATTGTGTCATTTTCGTAAAGGAACAATTCCACTCCATCTGATGTACTGGGAAGGAATGGCCATTTTAAACAACTAAAAGCAATGCTTCAGAGATGGTGAAAGTTTGTCTAGTTTCTTTTTCTTGGTCTTGATCTGAATTCATAAAACGGGAAGAGAGCAAGAGAGTTTTAAGGAAGAGATAGGCATGCAAAAAGAAACAGGATTTTTTTGTTGCACATCTCTTGTGAGCTCTTCAACACTTTCACCAGTGTTAAAAAATCCGGAGACTAGTGGCTGATGCTGGCTTCTCTAAGCTCGCATGTATAAAATGATCTTTTTTTTGTTACAAATAGCATCCTTTTCTACAATTTTCACTGCTGCCTCATCTTCCAAAATTCAGTGAAACGACAGAGAATAGGATAAAAGACAGTTGTGCATGAAGGAGGAGAATACACATAACTCACAATAAAAGGAATGATGTTAGTGTTATGTGTTATGGCATTTGAGGACAAGATTTTGAAGTCACGAAAAAAAAATCCTTCCCCATTCTTTTCCATTGGCCATGTTACAGTTACAACTTTTCAACTCATCTTGGCAGCTGTAATTGTTATAAATATATAGCATGATGGATTTTACTGTACATTTCTTCCACTCAAAATATACTAATGCTCAACATACAAATACAGAGAATGAGGATGTAATGTGATGTTTTAAGGCTTTCTCTCTAGATGTATTCTACTCCTCGTATTTCCTGTGGGTATGCGAACCCCAGTTCGGAAACCACAGAAAGGAATGTGCTTACGTTGGATGAATGGAACAGAAGGAATTCAAAATATGCATCCTATCAAAAACTATAATCTTACCACTTTTACTATATATATGCTACTGTGCCCTTTATTTGAAGTGGCAATTTTTCTGCTGTACAAATTTCAATAAAATCAGCACATTCCACGAAATGTGCTGAGAAGAAGCGGGGGTGATCCAGATAAAAAAAGAGATCATAAAGGGATAGATCGAATGCATGTTGGGCTACAATTTCCAGTTTCACATTTTCTCCTTCAATTTCAATATGACTCATCATTATACCATGATTATGAATGACATTACGAGTGGATAATAATATGGATTACTTTTGTGAGAACAATGATAAATACTATTGCCTTTGCCAGAAAAAAAATGTTCTCACAAGTAGAATCGAGCAGGATGGATGACAATGTCACCTTTACTGTCATTTGTCCAGTGGTTCTTTGCTCATCACAAACAGAAAAGTACAAGTAGCAAAGCAAATGAATGAGTTTTCCTTGTTATCGTGACCTTTTTTGATCTGTAAATAGCATATAATATGATTCCGGTGCTTCTTGTTTCCACACATTTTGGACAGCCCTTTTTCCCTTGTACATTTTTCTCACATGAATCTCCTCAGTTTCCACGCTTGGGTAAATAAACCACGACTCTTATGACAATATACGACATACTCCTGATTGTGAATGAGTCTAGTAGTGAAACTCTAACTTGAGCTGAGCTAGTTTCTTTTTGGTGGTACTGATATGCTCAGTTGGTCCGTGTGTAAACTTCTTGAGTAAAGTTGATACTTGATTCTGTGGAGAAAGCTCTCTCGCTCTCCATTTTTACACTGGTTTTTTATCTGGTATTACATGAGAAAGGTAGCTGATGATATAAAATACATACTTATGATAGATTCCATGAAGTAGCTTTTACTTTATTTACCCAGTCTTGTTACGTATACTCAATAGCGTAATAGCTCTCTTTTTCAGTTAGTTTGACGTACTAGCTAGCATGTATAACATTAAGGTTCTTCTTAATGTTGACCTGATTGTAGATACTTTTCACTTAAAAGTATATCCCTCATACTATCAGAGTATGAGAGGCTTTGTCTGCTGATACTCGTAAAACATGGTCATGTTCTAGTGGTGAAAGCTGCTGTTATGACCTGATAGCATTTCCCCTTTTGTGTATTTATTACTCTTGTACAAAAAATCATCAATAGATGAAGAAAAAGCTGTGTGTTCATTCTTATAGAGGAAGTTGCAGTACATATTACTCGTGCTGCTACTTACTTACTTTAGTGAAAGGGGAAGGAGCAATAATGTGTTGCTCTGACCATAAAATAGCACATTCAGCAATAAGGGAAAGTAAGTAAGACAAATTAAAATGGTTCTCCTCGTCTCTCCATCTGTGTTTACATGCTGTTAGTGAAATATTATGTAGCGAAAGGAACCGCTGCCATTTTTTACTATTAGGAGTATGACCAATTTGCTGCATGAATGAGATATCAAAAATCAGCAGGAAGCCTAGTTGTAGCCTTGCCTTAGCTCGGCTATTACTTATGTATACTAAAACCAATACCACAAACTAAGAAATTAAATGCTGGGTTGCTCAACGGGAATGTAATACATTTGTCTGGGAGTCGATGTACAAAATGTACTTTTTGTTGGTTTGTGTTTGTATTACAGTGAAACCTTTCCATTAACGCTTAAGGGCTATGTGTATGAAGTAATAGCATTTTTCTCTCCTTGGTTGGTTCCTTCTCCGTTCTCTCTTTTTATTTTGCCACCGGAAATATAGCCGAGTATTTACTGTCGCGTGCTTGTACTCTCTAGCATGGATTCATGGTGTAAGAAAATGTTCAAGACCGTTTTCATCCTTCTTCCAAATCGTACATGGAATTATCCCCACATTTCATTGCCCATTCTGATTATATCTCATACACATTGCCGTTTTACACTAGACAAAACTTACTCTAGTAAAATATAAAGGGAGGGGGAGGAAGGAGAAATGAGTGGTCATATACAAACTCGTTTCCTTAACTCAATTACAACCTCATGGAAATTTTCTAGCTGCAGGATACATATATCAGAATAAAGTTATGTTATGAAGAATTTTAGACAATTATTATTATATGCAATATATTCAAAGTATAAAAATATGCTCACTTTTTTCCATGCACTATGATGGCTGCATTTCTACATTATATTTTGTATGGTGGCTAAGTATAAAATGTATGCATGCATATATGCATGTTGTGAGAAGAAAAAAATACCTTGTTAAAATCGTATATAAAAAATAGAAAAGTGGAAAATGTATTTTTTCCTTGTTTATCAAAAATAGCAATTACATGATGCAAACTTGTTTCCTCCCAGTTTGGATGGATAAAATGCCAAAAAAGAAACAAAATTCGGATTGGAGTTTGAACGGAATGCTTGTTTGCTTGCCCATGTTTCTTTTTTCGTGTCTGTACCATATTCCGAGTAGATCGTGTCGTTCTAAAGGAACATGGCATACGATCTCTCATACAGACACAAGAACAATTCCAACAAGCAAAATTGCAATTTGAGCGCAGGGAACCGTTAATAACATTTGATAAGAGTACTTCAGTGATATTTTATGGGTTCGCCACGCCTGATGACCTTTTCTCATTTTTTCTTGGATATCGCAGCCAAGTGAAAATGTGACGAGATACATAGATATCGGTACGAAGGAGTACATAATGCAATTGGAGAGTGTAGCTGACTGTAAAAGACAATATGCAAAAAGGAAATCTATAACTCGTGCGCGATTTGATTTTATTGCATTGAATGAATGAGCCGAATGGTGATGATAGTATCGTACCACGTTCCAAAATTGTAGTGTTATCGCTTTAATGCTCGATTCCAAAGAGGGATATGAAATAGTATGAATCAGCAGAGAGCTGCCTACAATATTTTGATTGGAATGTTGATATACAACATCAATTTTTAGGTTGAAGACAAATTTTTAAAAAGATTTGTGGATGCTGCGCACAAGAAAATACTAAAAAATAAGAATAGAATGCTATACCACTAAAGTTGGAGAAACAGCTCTCTCTGTTCTCTTTCTGCTATGCTGCTTCGCTGTTGGGAAGATGATCCACAGAACAACTGTAAGGAATATCACGAAACCAGTGAAAAACTATCCCGAGCAAGTCTCTTCTCAACGTTTTGTGACCGCCTCAGTCAACTTCTGCAAACAGACTGCACTCACAGGGCGAGCTCTTGGTTCTTCCGTGTAAATTTCTCAATAGGAGTAGTGCCTGCCTGTACAACTCTCTCAGAGTTCTCGCTGTCTGCCTTCAAATTCTGATATGCTCACAACTGTGTGCTCTAGTTCCTAAACTCGCACAAAAATATCCACTACTACAAGCACCCGTTCACACACAGAGAGAGTATATGAGAAATGGTGAGAAAACTACTATTGCGTTGCGTTGCTACAACGGGAAAACCAGGCAGAGACAGACCGAGAAGAGAAAACCAAGAGAACCAAAAGAAGGAACGGCTGGCTGCAATGCTTATGGCTAAGCAGAATTACACTGGAGTTGGAGGTTGGAGTAGGTGAGCCATTTTACCATACACACACAGAGTCCCATTTCATTTTACCCTCCAGAGATATATGTCTACATGCAATTTCATCATTTCATATAGGTACTCTCTCATTTCTAGGTTGAAAAATCTTACTTCTTACTTCCCACCAAACCTTACTTAGTTCTTGTTCTTATTGTACATTGCTAAATAAAACCGAGCTCACCAAACACATGCAAGCCCCAGACATGCATGCCCAGCATATACCTATCCAACCTGCTTGGACTACTAGTAGTGTGCATATATAGCTGTGTAAGTAAGTAGGTACTGGTTGATACTGTTGTCGAAGAAATCGCTTAAAAATCTAGCCTACTTATTATGTATGTAGTAGGCACATACACATTGCATGAAGTATGTTCTCTCACGCTTACATACATTTATCTATCCGATTCCATCTAGCTATATCTCCGTTTACAGATGAGACATGAGCTGGGAAAACTCCGTTGGAGGTATCAAGGCACCGGAAAGCTCCTCTCTCTCTCTCTCTCTTGTCCATGTTGGCTTACATGCTACTTTCTCTTACAATATGTGTGCATGTGTACAAGGGAGCGTGTTTGAGTTTGAGCTCCGCTTTCTCTTTCGTGTCGTAAAAATACTCCACATGAAAAGCTTACTATACACAGAGCCAAAGCTTGTGAAAGCAAGTCAAAGAATGCAACTTGCAAAACACACTTCCTTTTTTGAATACTTTAAGTCCGTATGCATGTACTACTTTTGCCATTTCCTTCTGTATCGTCATATTATTATTGTTCTAGTTGGGTTGTACGCGTGAATTTTCTGTTAACCCCAAAAAAAATCCAGTGCTCAAGGAGAAGAACGAAGGGCTCAGGCTCCTTTTTGGGTCTGGGTCTGCTCACAGCAGACTGAGAGCAGAGTGGAGTTTGTTTGGGAGCCATACACATTCTCCGGGTGTTCCCGTTGCTGCCTAGAATGCCATTACGATTTAGTATGGATGAAGCGTTTGGAGTTTTGAGTACGCCAGGGCAAATGATGAAAACCAATGATGATGATGTCGTTGTGTGTGTTGTTTTTTCAGTGCACTTATCTATACCGTATAAAGTAGAAGATCATGGCTTAAAATGTGTTGTTTCTTTTGGTGTCATGATATTTTACTCTTTCCAAAGTATACAGAGACATCTAAAGATTCATTGTTTCCCGTCTTCGTATGTATACTACATATCATGGAAGAGATGATGATGGCTAGGCCAAAAAACTAAAGATAAAATGAAGAAAGCAGGATCGTGGAAAGCATTTCAGTATGCGATGTCAGTGGTCTTGGCTGTTTAACCGATTCTTGAGATTTTAGGTACGTAGTCGTACCATCGCTACGCTTGTACTACACAAGGATACATGCTTTTTTCCATGCGGGCCTTTGAAAGTAGAACTCCACGAGCTTTTCTTTCCTGTTTTAAGCAGATGAGAGAAAGCGAAAAAGCTGCCAGTGGTATGGGGATTCCTTTCATGTAAAAAGTAAGGACAGCGTTAAGAAAGCGAGCTGAAGTGAGCGGGTACTGAAGGGATCGGACGTACATACAAAAACTGACGCAGTAAAAGAAAATATAGTGTCTTTTGGTTCCTTTTTACTCCAAAGCAAACTACATGCATGCACTCCACTGTCACTGTTGAAGGTGGTCTGGATGGCATGCACAGAATATTGAAATAACAAGTTGAGGAGGAACTAGACATGAAGAAAAGATATATTTCATATATATTCCTTAAGACCACGAGTAAATGCTGTTAACTGCACCATGAAAACTAAACCTTCAGCTGCCCACTTCAAACGGCAAACCTTTTCAGAATAATATGACAAAAATTGTCCATAAAAAGATCCCAGCTACATAATAAGAAAAATTGTATTATTATGTTAAATGTCAACAACTTTCTTTCAGCTCCACACATTAGTTATATAAGCAGAACAAAATAATATAAGCACATACCTATAGCTAAGTAATTACGAGTTGAATTGAATGTTAAACGGGTGACATTTATCTTTCACTGCATTTTATGAGATTTACCTTTATCGCTCTAACTTTGTAATACAACCCAGTTTAATTACATTAGTATTAGGTAGCTGAAATACCTACCGTAGAAGCTAATGATTTTGCCCTGTTACAACGACAATTATTTGATCCAATTATGCGACAGTCATAAGTTGCATAGGTTAAGGCTTCGTGTCTTAACATTTTATTGAAGGCATTTGCATAAAAACTGGCTACCGTACTTGTCACAACGCGAAACGTTAATTGCACCAGTATAATGTCCTGAAAAAGCAGCCATTCCCAAGTTAAAGCTTTAGGTAACGGGATTGGATCGAGTTAACCCAAGATGGCTTTGGAAGTTGAGCAAGCCAGTAAATACAATCCGGCGATACCTTTTATTTCAGAAAAATGGGGAAAGCCACACAGATAACAAAATCAACATATAAACTAGTTTCACACACCACGTACGAATATGTTGAGTTTTAAGGTTTAGGTACGCCCCCTGCACGTCTGTAGTTGTATACATGCATACAAAATGGAAATCCATTATTTTAAGTCATCTCTACTGAGCAGTTTTTCAAACGAAACGACAAACGAACGAAAGCATTTGAAGAAAAGAAATCCAACCAACTTACTCCAAAATCCACAAAAAAATAGCAAGAACAAGCAGAAATGGATGAAAAAAGAAAGCCTTGTAAAACTATCATTTACCTACACATAACGTTGCATGTGTCTGTCTATAAGTATAAATGTTCCTCTATTTATAGGTATACACTGAAGTGCATTACATTACGTATGTACATGACTAAGCAACTCCAACTGTACAATACATCCTGGATGATAGGAATTGTTATTTTTTTTTATACAAAAAGCATACTTCTTTTCTTCTGTTCACCGTCTTCATTTTGACTTGACTTGTAACTTCCAAGAAAGGCATATATGATCAAACAAAGGCACCACATCAATCAACAAGCGAGGCAAAAAAATGCTCCTCGTAGACTTGATGGAGGTGAAAATATACGACTTCAACATACAAACCTAGCGCCAGCCATACAAAATACACACTTAGGCCAGGCTATGTACATTACACACATATATAATGCCTATGATGTATTTGTTTTTTTAAACGCACATGAATGTTTTCCTTTCCCTGTGCCATTTCCTCGCAAGAAAATCGTAAAGTGGTAGGAAAAGCAAAGAAAGCAATACGGAAGTTGAGCCAAGCCATAACTAGGTTTCAGATTTTTTCTCTCTCTCTCGTTTTCCTTCACCAAAACCAAGTGAGTGAGTATATATTCTCCTTGTTTTTTGCTTCGAGGCGTTTGGTTCGATACATCTTTCATTATTATTACTTTTACGTAAATGAAAGAGTGAAAAAGTACATGGATATTTTGAAATATATGTACATTACGATATGAGATAACATATTTTATAGAAATTATGCATGGACTTGCTCCAGCAATTCCAAAAATGTAGACAAAAGTTCCACACCTCACCCACCCTTTTTGTGAGTGTGGAATAGTGTGTTGTTGTGTCGAGTAGTGTTGAGGTTGGTTGGTTGCTTACCAATCTTAGCATCACCCACCTCTTGTAGTTTTCTAGTGGATGAGCATATAACGTGAGTGCATGATTACTTTTAGTTCACTTTGTCTTTGCTTTTCCTTATTTGCACTTTTCTTTATCACGAACATATTCCTCTCCGAAATAAAAATGTGAAATTGCTTTCCATGCAATATGACTTTGATGGCTGCTTTCAGAGCCTTACAGTCAGACACAATGATGGTTAGTTTAGCTGTAAAAGTAACAAGGTAAACCTCCATTTTAAAAGCATATTAAACATTTTGATACATGACATCTCTCTTGCCATCAAAAGGAATGGGTTGTTTAGTCGCCATAAAGGTTAAAGGTAAGGGAAAATGGGTTGGCTGAAGCTAACAAGCTAAATTTGTTTTTGGACAAATATGCTCTCAACTCAAGTCTCAACCAAAGGACAATCTAGCAAGTCTGTATCATGAATTCAATATCATGATGGGATGTGATGTAACGTGAAATGGATAATATATAATATGTATGTGTAACTACTATGCTTTTCAAGGTTTTACGTACGTAATATCCCTTTTCATTGTATACTATCATGGCTTTCTTTCTCTGTGTGTGTGTGTGTTAGTGATTATGTTGGGCGTATAAAGCACATACTTATGAATATCATATTAGATCCGACACTATCAAGAAAAGGTAGCAGAAGCTTGGAGATGAAACCATTTTAACGAAATGTAGATTAGTTTTCGTTTCATCTACGAGAACCAAGTTGCTGAGGGAAATCATGTTGAAGCACACTTCTGTGTGTGGTTCCAGCTCATCTGCGAGTTTGGATTTTCACTGGATTGTATATAATTCTGAGTGAGTCAGCTTAATTTCTATTGAAGATTTGTTCACAAGAGAGTGCGGAAGTTGTAGAGAGTTAATGTGAAAGTCTTTAAGGATATTTTCAACATTGCCAGATTTCCGACATAAAGTTTATGACGATGTTGTTTTTGTTGAAGATGGCACAATTGTTGGATCGATATGCATGGTTCAACGCTGGGTTTTTTTAGACTTGTAATTTTGCACACTAAACCTATAACTAAATACATATTAAAATAAAAACCTAATTCAGCATATTTTTTCAAGACGCATATGACTTTCACTTTTTATTTACACTGGAAACATGAAAACTAGAAATTCTAACAGAATGATAGTTCATCACGCTAATATTTTAAGCGAAGGGAATATCAATTATCAAGGTAAACTAAGCGAAGACTATAATCTCTTTACAGAAAAGGTGTTAGTTCTGCATAATTGAAATTGATGACTGAATTACGAGCTTACTGCCAAAGCTAAATGTGATTATGCTACAATATTACCCCTACTTCATGGACCATAATATATCAGCCAAGACACGAGACGAGCCGGGGAATGGAGTCAAAATTATGGAAAACCGCTACGACTTCAGCACATAATTTTTGCTGATGCTACTTCATCATAATGGAACCACGACATAGCTCACATGAAAATGGTACATCCGTAAGCAAGTTGCTACACAGGAAGCGTACCAACAGAAGACAAAACGCGAACATCGTATTATTTCTAAGAAAAAAGGCAGGAGGCAGCTCAGAATTTTAAGCACGATGCACGCTAAATGGGTACTAAGAGGAGGAATTGTAAAACGGATGTTGTTGAAAAGGCGGGCTGAATTCCTGTAACAGAGATAAGCAACTGTCGTATGGAACAAACGACATCACGTATAAAATAACAATACTTGCTTTCAAATACAGAACATAAGCAAGAATACAAACTGCGTATTGTGGAGAGCTCGAACTAGTTTATGACCAACCAACAAAATCCTTTCGAAAGGATTTTATAACTATCTCGCAACAAAATAAAAGAGGCTTCTGGACTCATTACCACCACCAGCCACCACCACCATCGTGATTTCGTGCTTAGATGAGCAGAGATGCATAATATCAAGTGCAGTTTAAGAGTTGGAGTTTTGGCATTTCAACTGGTTTCTTGTGCCTGTTCATAAAACACATTATGAATTAGGCATTACTACACGATTGTCCTACTACTCCCGTTTCCATATACGTATCGCACACACCACCATTTTAATAAATTTACCTTTTCTCCTCCATATTTTGAGCGAAATGAAAGAAAAGTCAAACCAAAAAGCCAAGCCAAGTGGGGGGAGCAAACCGAGAAACGCCAGAAAGTTTCACACTGTGACCACACAAGTTTCCCAAAGGAAATTATGAACGTGTCTGATCATTTATCTTTGGGATATGTAACCACAAAAAGGATGATGACCTGAACCTGAGAGGACTACATCTTTTCCTCATCATCCACGATTTGCCCCCGGTACGCCCATACATTTTTGGGATTCACGTGTGATGGAATACATTTTTCTGAGAAATAACCCTTTCCTGCTAGTATTCTAACCGTCTTTATGAAATTTTCATTTAAAGTCTCGCTCTTGCTCCTGTCAAACACAATTTTTCCTCCTCCTCGGAACATTTCTCATTTGCGTGACGTGGAAAACACAATTGCAACTTGGTTGTCCGTTCCGTGATAAAATTTCTTTGCATGCGCCGATATACACACTTTAGTTCGTTTACAGGGGAGGATTTTGCAAACCTATGGAGAACTGTCAAGGCTTTTCCAACTCTTCCAAAAGTCGACTGGATAAGTCAACGAGATAAAGGGCAAGTCTGTCGCATAAGACATTAGAGTCACAAATGGAAATTCAACTGGTTAAGTTACACACGAGTCCGACAAAAGCAGACGGGACATATGTATAAGACACATCACACATACTGACTGATGGTTATGTTATGGTATATCATGATAGGTAAGTAAGTAGGTAGACAAGTTCCAGGAGCAGATCAACATGGTAGTAGTATATATTTTATCATCCAGCACCATACCATTAGCATCATATCATCCACTGACAGATAGAGCGGAAACATATACTTATCCATATTTATATACTTACTTTTCTCCATCTCTCAACTCCTCAGAATCGGAACTGCTAACGAAATTTTGTGTAGGAGAAGTGAATAGTCAAAATAATTTCATGTATTCAAGTCAAGTCCATTGAGCTGTGAATACTCGGCTAAAAAGTTTGTAAACTTTTTTTTTTGGAAATGATGACGATGATGGTGATGGTATTATATACTCGTGGCTGCGCTGCTCGCTGTATAATGTAAAGTAAAGACCCTTGTTACCCTTTCCGGTTTTTGGTTTTTACGTTTTACTCATTGATCAACCAGGTCAAAACGACTTGCATAAATACTAAAGTCAACCCAGACTCTATTTTATACACAAACCCCATTGAATAAACTGTCAAGAGGAAAATAACAAATGAGTTAAATTTCTACCAGAATATATTTTAGGGTAGGACATAAGACCCCGAGTTCATTTTACAATTTCCATATCACAGGGAACTCGAACACAGTGAGCAATATAAGTATTCCCTTCACGGCAAGTGAAAAGTATGACATACCTTCACATTAGCCCAGCGGTTGGCTTGGCATGGTAAAGCCTTGCTTTTCAAGTTTGCTTCAACTCCTCTCTTCTCCTGCTGATTTTCATGACTTTCCACGCATAAAATACTGGCTGACTCACTTAGT
The DNA here is from genome assembly GCA_001718145.1 of Orchesella cincta. NCBI lineage: Eukaryota > Metazoa > Arthropoda > Collembola > Entomobryomorpha > Orchesellidae > Orchesella > Orchesella cincta. Next base: position 57,467 of record LJIJ01000514.1, read on the forward strand.
TTTAATAAGGCTTCTCCTGTTTCACCAATGTATCTTGTTTCCTTGTTAGCTCCTATTTTTTTCTTTGTATACATCCATACATACGAACTAACTCGCTTCTACTTAACTAGGGATAAGTAAGTCAGCGTTATTATTAGTCCTATTATTACGTAAGTACAAACTGGGGATGGTATTATTTAATCTACATATAATCTCAAATGTAGCAGAAGACTGGCTTGCATCACAGGACCAGGATTGTCATCATCATCATCCTAATCAATGCCACTGTTTTCTCTTATCGACAAAAGAACCATTTCATCCTCTGCGCGCCCAAACTGTGGAATGAGATGAGGGAGCAAAATGTAGGCTTAAAAGTGTAAGTCAGGTTTTTACACACGGCTACGACAAAAGGTACAAAATTTGCGAGACAGCAAATGAAGAGGAGAGCCAAGAAAAGAGAATATAAGTATAAGCAACTCTAGTCCTCAGCTCATTTGTCTCGTTTCGTATCGCACTCTCAATGGAGAGACAAGACCTGTAATTTTCTCAAAGCCTTATACTTCCAAAAATTAGTGTACGGATATTCTCGTCGCAAAATAGAAAGTTACTTCTACACTGTGCATATCAATATATTTTTAGCAGAGCTCACCAAATAATGCAAAAGATTCCTACAAACTTATACTTACGTAGATACCCAGTGCATTACTTACTGCTTTTGGTTAATGTGTATCAGATCATACGTAAAAGTTCTCACGATAATAAAGGCCTGCACGCCACTGCCACAACCCTTTCTCTGAGACAAACTAAAAGCAAGAAAATTTTCTGTCTTCCGAGTATAACCATTACCCAAGGAAAACATGGTCCCTTTCTTCTTGCTTTCCTGCGTCCAGGAAAAGTCTCCTCCCTGTCAATTTCATTCGCATTAAAGCCCCGTTTCATATCCTTTTTTTGGCTGACTAAGAAAAATAGTTTGCCTCTAGGTATACAACAAGAAAAAGTAGCATTCTAGCTCTACCCGTTGGCATATTTGCTGTTCCAAAAATATTACTCAAGGATTATTTATGAAGGATGCTGTGCTCCACTTAAACCGAACTTCATCTTTCCTTTAAAATACAGATATTGTGTGCTGTCATTTCGTGCAGTTTCAGCACAGCAAGCAACCGAATTATGTATTTCCGCAATCAAAGCAAGCAAGCCTTGCATTCCTCCAACATGTATGTACTAAACTATATACTTGTTTGTGAGGAATCTTTGAAACAACTTGGATATCAGAATCTATAACATGGCACAGTATGGTGGCTGGAAATTACTTTCTGAATATGATTAAATATTTTCAAATCAGAATCAAGAACCTTTTTGGTGTATAGAAAAGTGTCTTATACTATATCCTTGGATTATATAAGAGGATGCAGTTTTTTAAAATAGGAAATGTATACTTTCATCCTCGATGCTAACTTCACGACGTTGTTCGCTAAAGTAATAATCATCGTGCCCGGAAACTGGCTAAATGACGGCATATATGAACTATTCTTATAATAGGGGCCTTCTTCCGTGTGTATTAAACAATATTGTTATATAAATGCATTAGCCATGATGCTCGCCCTGCTCGCCCTGCCATGAGGCCTCAAGAATTTCCTAGATAGATCAGTGATAGGATCCCGTAATATAATAATAATGGTGATTGTGATGCACACGACAATGACAATGGTAACTGCTACTCCTTTGCTCAGAGTGGAAGCGAGAAGATCAAAAGGAACCAAGGAAGAGCTGTTATTATTATATGAGTTTATAACTAGAAGATAGGGAGGGGAAGCAGGAGATAACTTGAGATAGTGGTAGACATGCTAACGGGCTAATAACCAAGCAGCGAAGCAAACCACCTCCGTAAATCAGTGTGTGTAGGCTGATGTAGTACTCTGGAACGGCGTGAAATAAAATCTCTTCTCATGTACCTTTTCATATCCCACCTTTTATATATACAAGCAGCAGAGCCAACTTCGTTATCGCAATCCCAACTACCACACCACTGCTCCTACTTGAAAATGCTCGGCACAATTATGTAGATGTGGATATGTGAGAGTTGTTCATACACTGGTGAAAGTCTGAAAGGGAAAGCACTTGAAATAAAACTTGCCAAGTCGAAAACCTCTCTGTGTTTTCGGGCAGTTTTGGCCAAACCATTTTACAATGATGTACGGAAGGATAGTGGAAATTGGCAAGAATGATCAATTTTTTTTGCTCCAAACTTTTCTGAATGATAATAGTGGCTATTTGCTCAACATGATGTAGGCACATGATTTATAATATTTGCCTGCAGATAGATAAGTGAGTGTCGTGTATAATAATAAGGTATATATTCTTTTTCTCTCAAACCAATCGCTTTGAAGTAGCACTTACAGTGGTATTAAATTTCACGACGCTAACTTTCCCAGTTTTATAGAGGAAACGAGATCGAAAAGATGAAAGTAAATCATCACCATTAGCAAATGATTAAGTTCCACCAAGCTGTGCTGTATGTAATCAGACCGGCCTACATAATAAAATTTGCAAACTATGCACAATAGCACGTTCAAATGCATATTGTGCATCATGTCTTTATCAAGGAGCGTGCAAACTCTGTACCATTCTTCCGTCCGTGCCAGATCGATCCCTGACTGAGTAGTATGGAAATTCAGCAGATTTTTATCAGTTACAGATTGTTGTACTCTTTTTTCTACCTCACTGAGTGAGGCTCACTCATGCTCAGAGACAAAAAAAGCAGCTAAAATGAACAAAAAAGTGATGTACAACAAGAAAGGAGAATGAATACTTAGGCAGAGTCATTCAGGGTCTGTGGTATCGCGGAAACTGCTGTATATTAAAGTTTTCCTTGTGGATCGGGGTAGGGAAAACAAAAATGGAGATGAGAAATAAAAAGCAATTCAAGAGCACCTAGCATGCACAAGAGTTTTAAAACTTGCATCCCAAACGTAAAATAAAAAAGTTGCCCGAGCAGTAGCTTCATCGTAGTAAAATGAACAGTTGAGTATGAAATGAATGTGCACAATGCTAGTCTGCTCTGCCTCCCGTGAATTCATGATGGGATTAATTACTTCCCAAGTACCACATTCATCTATTTTATGTTCACCATAGACAAGGCAAACCTGATCAGGAGAGCACAGAGAAAGGTAGTAGAGCGAAGCGGAGTAAAATTTTGGTTGGTTCATGAAAAGTCCTTTACAAACAAACGGCTCAGCTAAAAAAATCTATTAAATCAGGTGGCCTGGGAAAGTGAGAAGACAGGGATAATCCACTAAAGCTACAAGATAAGGCAGATAGATCAAAGAAAATTATATATTTGCTTAACTGACAACCAACCAGACATGTTCTTACTAGCAATTTCAGGATGCGTATTGTAGAATTAGTATGCAAGAAGATTGTTCATGTGCCGAACCAAGATTAAATTAGGCAACATTTACGTGGACGGTCTTGCATATTATATCCGTTACATGACTTTCTCCTTCATGCCCTCTGAAAGTCTTCCAACTACTAGCTTTTATAGCAGGACCTTTTAACATGGCGCTCTTATATATTGACCTGGTATATAACTTGGTGCTAAACTTTATTACCATAATAAACGCATCTAATTGCTGGCCGCAAATACATTGTGTGTGTGTGTATCACAGAGAGACATATTGTATAGGTCATAGATGGTCCATCTACTATATATCTTGTTTGGCTGATGCAATTTGATTCTTAAACGGTAGTAACTTTGCCGGGATAAAATTGTGAACCAACAAACTAATGATTTTGAAACGAGCATTAAGGTAAACGGTGAAAATTTTACAAACCTATCATAAACCTATACACTTGTGTTTTAAATGAGCCGTTGAGCAACCAAAGTCGAGTCCACTTATCGTCATTAAAATGACCACACACATCCACATGGACAGAGCTCATAAACATTCATTTCATGCATTTCCATCTCACCAAACCCACAAAAAAACCATAAAAAGTAATGTACACGCAGAGCAAGTTATAATTTATTGCTCATGCGTTACCATTTCCAGGTTTTCACCACGAACCATTCCACGAGAAAAAAGCCTCTAAAAATCGCAAACAGGACATTGATGGGAAAACGAGCGTCATCGGTTCTGTGGTGTGTATCGTCGTCATCATGATCATGATCATCACTATCGGATTATAGGAACGATGAGTATTTTTGGAATCACCTATATATATCCATGTCTTTCACTATCGCCTGATGATGATAACTGTAGCTATTTAGAGTTGTATGAGCTCCTATAAAATTACCTATCTATCTATTTGCTCCAGAATCATATCCCAGTTCTCAGGTAGTGTGTAGTTTGGTGGTATTAAATTGGACGAGGAGAAGTAATTTCCATGCATGTTTCCTTTCCAGCAGCTCATATATATTTTGATCTGGGAACATCATTAGGGAAAGCAATGGTTATAGGTTGTAACTTACAACTTGTAAGACTGGGCTCTCTATACTATATCCACCCTTCGTGCTCCCACAGAGCACGTAAATTTTTATTGGAAATGCAATTTTTATGAGAATTTTGTATTATCATGGAATCTACTACTTGCTCAACTAGTTAACCATGAAATATGAAACCATTTGTATTACTCAATGAACTTTTCACCTTGGCTTTGAGTAAAATTCAGGAGTTAAAACTGATGATGCTAAAATTTTAATGAGTCTTGTACATGTGCATATATACATGCTCCACATTTATCTCTCCAACATGCATAAAAGACTAAGAACAAGGCAAAAAAGCAGCCCTAAAAAGTGTAACTTATGTATGCCTGTAACGTAACAAAAGAACATGGCTTCTTCTGTTTCATGTAAGCACTACATTGAGTATCTTATGATGATGCTGAAAATGCTCATTTTTCTCATTTGAGCAAGCTCACAGCTTATCTTCTTCTGCTGTTTTTGGCATGCTCTCTGAGCATATCCCAAGAATTCTTTTGTAGAAGTAGCATTTCAGTAATTTAAATAAAAAAGACTAATTAAGAGCACCCTGAGAGCATAAAATAAAAAGGAACTCTTTAATCTTGCTTCCGTTCCGTGCCTTCCTGAACCATGTAATCGACTTAATCTTCTAGAGCCCCTTTCCATTCCTCTTTTTCATTTAATTTTTGCAGAGCTCCCCTTCCTTCTCTCTGTGAGTAGAGTATGTACCAGAAAACAGGATACGGTGCATATTTTTTGTTTTTTTTTTCAGTGAACATAGTCACTGGCACTACCCAGTGCATAATGAAATGAAGGAAGCATGCGATATGAAAAAAAAATCAAGTAATTTAGTGTTATTTACATGCACTGCGTCTTGCAAACTATATTCATTTCATTTTCCAGGGTGTTACTACTACACTTGTGCTTGCCTTCTGTTTGTACGACAGCCGAAAACTGGTAAAAAGCTGAAGAATGATAAGATAAAGATTTGTAAGGAAATGAAAGAAAATCCGATTTGAAGAAAAGAGGAAATATTTGCAATAGGAAGGAGAGTGCACTATACGTAGTACCAGGATAAATTACAAAATGACAAACGGGCAAGCTACACAATTAGATTTTTTTCTACCTCCTTTCTCCTGACATGGTGCTCTGACACAAGCTGCAAACCTGCTGTTAAACGGATGCTAATATATGTTTGTAAATGGATGTCTCTCTTTTATTTCAGTTATCCGGCAATAAATATCTTTCCCGACAGGAAATTCTGATAACGAAGGTCTCACATATTGTGTTTATGTTTATGAGTTGATGTACATTGTATTTTGTTGTGGAAGGCATCAACATATTCATAATTTTGTTATGAATACTTAAGTGTGCATTAGTAAATTGGCAGTTTGCAATGTCAGCACATGGCGTGGTTTGGTCTTGTTGTTGTGTTTTGTTGATGATAATACAATAAAACCAGGCTCTCAAATTTCATAAAAAGGGTTTGTGGCTGGCTCACGAGAATGAGTTGATGCATCTCAGCGGATATTCAACATGACTTGAATGGAACAACAGGAGGCTGATAGGAAATAAACTAGAGCAAATAAAATACGTTCTCGGTTTTGGTGTGTGCTTTCAAAATCATGTCCGAAATTTTCCATTATAAAATTAAACGAAAAGTTTCCTATCTCTGATCATACAATCGCATCGTATCGCTTCTTTCTTATTATTATGCTTATATTAGCCATTACTTCTTTGTTAGTCTAATGTACATGCTATACACTCTGTATAATATGAGACTTGGTGTTTTGACCTTTTCTGGATCATTTATTATTGTGCCTCTAATTTGGTGATACTGGATCGGCTACATTAAATTGCTTTAGCACTAGATGGGAAAGTATCATTTTGCTTGATGTGTACATTTGGATTCATACAATGCCTTTGATTCCATTTCGTTTTAGCAGAAGAGCAGTGTGGAGATACATATGTGTGTGCGTGTGTATGACGATGAGCGAAGGAGCAGAGCAGAGAAAATTACGTTGTAATATTTTGGAGGAGAAAGATCACTTCATTTTTTCCCTTTCTCTCGCCAACAAAAGTCAAGAGGAGTCAGACTTACTGTTAACCAAACAGACCCTTCCGACGCTCCATGATTGCGGGAGTAGGAGAAGTTGTGGTAGTAACAGTACCACTGGTACCTTCTTCTTCACCCTCATCATTTCCAGTTTTTGGAATTTCATCGTCGTCGACAACTCCACTATCATCATCATCAACAGTATCACCACCATCCTCATTCTCGTTGCTTCTATTACTCTTTCCATCACTGTTAGTAGCACTGCCTCTACTGATAATCGTCGTTGTACTTCGTTGACTCTGCTTGCTACTGGCTCTCCTTTGCTCTTTAATCTGGTGGCCATCTTCAATCTCGTCACGAAGACTTTCATCTGCAGGGATGATTCGCACTGGGCTTTCCATTCTTGCCGGCTCTGGGTCATTCTCATTCTTTTCAGAGTTGTCTGGACTATTTCCTCTAGTTCCGCTGGCTGAGCTCTTCCCACTCTGATTTTGGAAAGTATCATTTGTTTCACCAACCACTGGAGCATGCTTCTCTGTATTATTATTATTATCATCCTCATCATCATCGTTGTCGTCTGGTCCTCTGCCCAAAACAATTGTGGGAGATGGGGAGACTGTGGCCGGTGGTGTGGTAGGGGCATCGAAATTATTTTCAATCTCATTAAATTCAACCGGACTCTCAGGTCCAGCACTAGGCTCCAATTCGGGTGTTGATGTGACTGGAACTGATGATGTGGGATCTGGAACATTTTCCGTCTCATTATTTTCTTCACGAGTTGTCTCATTGTTGTTATCTGATGGTGGAGCGGATGCATCATCAGTCCCTTGTGCTTCGTCAGGTCCTTGAGTTTCCCCCTCTGGGATGTCATCAGCTTGTGAACTCTCATTTTCTTTATTGTTTGAGTCGTCTCCTGATGTTTCCTGCTCTGGTGCTGCTTCCTCCGTTGTGTCACCACCACCATCACCAGATTCTTCTTCAGCAGCAGGTTGGGTTTCGGGTTCTTGTTCTGAAGAAGATGCTTTGTCTTCTGAGGTATTATTTGCCTCTGGTGGACCTTCTCCTTGGTCGGATTCAGGTATCTCGTTACTTGCTTCTTCATTTCCTGGTGAATTGTTGTCATTTTTTGAGTCTTCTTGGTTCTCGTTTTCAGTAGGGTCGGATGGGGCGTTGTCCGCTTCGATTGGTTCCTCTGTAATTCATATAATAACAATACAATTTATATTAGATTTGTAACCACAAGAAGTAAATGTCATACATTTGGAAAATGAAAATGCAATGCTTTATCTACAATACTATCGTATATATATATATATATACATAATATACTTGTCAATAAGCTATATTATAGTAAATATTTCCAGCAGTCGAGATAAAAATGCGGAAATAAAATTGCAGAGCATACGTACAAGGAGCATTCATGGGCATATCATGTTCTCATGTAATACAATGATTTACAACATGGTTTGACATGGAAATCAATACAGCATTCATAACTAGATATAACATACCAAAATCACTAAAAACTACGGTTCACTGCAAAAATATTGCATAGTATAATACAACACAATGCGGCGATGTGATGCGCGAGTTCCGACAGCATTGTATTGCAACGGTTGATTTCATTAGTAACTATATCGAATTGTTAGTACATACGAAGGAAATTTCGGTAAGTAAACATGTTTCCAATAATACACATGCATTTGGAAAATATATTAGTTTGGTGTTGTTATTTTTATATGGGTTAAGTTTGAAATTCAGCATTGATTTGTTAGAGTTAATAAATAAAATAGGTTACCGTTATGAATTTAAGCATAATGTTTCACATTGGTTGTTAGTAACTTGAAAGTATTCATTCGTGTGAGAAATGTTAGAAATAATATGTTAGGCTCTCCACGTTTCAGTAGTAATGTAAGAGGATTTCATGGTCGTGCTTTCATGAAATCTCTCCCTCTTGTTTAGTAGCAGCAGACTAGACACAAGCATAAAATACACATGTTTGCTTTCTTGTCCCTTGTCTCGGAATCATCGGCTTACCTATTCGTTATAGACCTTGTTGGGAATTTTGCTAAATTTTGATGAAGTTGACAGGCTCATTTAAAGGGGAGGAGAAGTCGACTCATTCATCATTACAAGGTGGAAGACAACGGTGTGGTGTTGATTTGAACTTTGTGTACAGGTAAAAGCATTTGTGACTTGTCTAAGTCTCAGCGGATTTGTATGTTGGACGCCTGCTCGTCAAATGAAAGTCCAAGCTTAGTTCGTTAATTGGTAAAGATGTGTGTGTTTCAGGTAACATCATATCATCATCACGCTACTCTTCATTCCACAGACTCAGCATATAAGAGTACGCTTTGGTTATATATATATACATATTTGTGTATTCGTATTACGTATTGATTTCTATTCTATCATGTCATGTGTAATGGGAACTGGTGCTTGCTCACTCGCTCGATGTTTGAAATGTACGTTAGATGATATAAAGGTTAAATTTTTAAGAAGAATGTGTGATAGTCTACTAGCTTTCTCCGTTTTCTATCGACATCAACTTTTGAAGAATTCTACAACAAAAATCTAATTTGGCCGCATCCCAATCCCATCATTGGCTTGGTTGGTTGATGCCGTTGTTAGTTCTAAGAATACCCAAACAATATACTTAGACGGGCTCATCTATCTTTTCTAGTTTTCCTTTGAAAGGAAACATCATTCGGATCTAACATTCAACCTGACATACTTTCATATATCTGTTTATGTGTTGTTTGCTCATGTACAAGATTTTTCACGCTTCAGTAAGTAAATAGCTGATAGATACAAACGGAATCTTCAAATTCTTAAAATATCCTTGGGTACTCTTTCATCATGGTACAGACGAGACCATGGATAATATAGATTCATTCAACTCTCAAGATTTTTTGGAGGGGTACACAGTGTCCGCAAAAATGAAAACGTTTGCTTGTTGATGTCGATACATTGTACATTTTTAATAAAATGAGTACACATTTCATACGCTTTCTCTTCTCTGCTTGTCTTGCAGGATTCGCAGGGCTCAACGCTGCAAGTTGAGTTGCTTCTGCTATTTTTTGTGCAAGTGAAGTAGAAATAATGTAATAATAACACATACAACAATCCAGCCATGCTTTATCGCCGTACACACCTGTCTGAATAATAGAAACGCTCTGGGGACTACCTCTCGTGGACTTGGTTGCAAATGAAGCAAATCTTTGAAATACAGACTTAAAGAAAAAGGTGATTGCGTGCAAGTTGTATTAAGTTGAGTTGGATGGAGCGTGTCGACCAAGGAGCAGACAGCCTTGATTACCACATTAGTAAGTAAGTAGCCATAAAACGAAAGCTTGTTTGCTTTTTTACCTTTTCAAGAACTACGAAAAGAAAAAAGGGAGGCTAACATTAATGCAATAATAACCATATACATACATGTATGGAGATATTACACAAATAAATATACAAGAATTCTTATACTCCCATAATATATCGGGTTGTGTAGTGGTATGCATCGAGCTGATGTGAAGCTTTGCTTTCGATTTTTACATGTTTGCTGAACTTTCAGCTTTCACCATGCATTCCCCCATGCATTTGCGTAAATAAGCTATAGTCTTCGTAGATTTTTCATGAGCTGAATGCATATCCAACTCTCAACTACACTGCTACTTCCTACGCTCAGAGTATGAAGTACATTTCATACACGTATTGTGGAAAATGGGTATAGTGTATCATTTCACGTCAGAGAGCTACACACGTAATATTCTTTTCCGAGAAAAGGCTCTCGTCGAACTTTCAATGTATTTTCTCCCAGCAAAAATTCCTTCAAATAGGTACGAGGAAATCCACAATCGGACATTGCAATTGGGATATAAAAAGAAGGAAAAAGGTGAAAGGCCGACATGATAGTGATAATGAATTGGAATTCACGTTCTCCTACATATGGAGGTCGTTTGATAACGTTGCTATTGTGGTTTTTCGCCTTCTTGTGCTTTTTGAGATAGGTGAAAGTAGGTTCGCAGAGTGTATGGAAACAAGGAACTTGCGTGCAAAAACAACAACTGTCACATTCTGATAAGCTATTTGGAACGTGCCTATACACTCTACAGAATTAGGAATACATACTAAAGGAAATCAAACAATGTATATGCTATATGCGTTCACGGAGAATTGGGGGTATTAAGATGTAAGTAACCCAGGTATAGATGGTAACATTCCGGAATCCGATGACCTGAATCGTCTAAATCCAGAAAGATTTTTTTCTTACAAATTCCGATCTTAATTTTCATGAGCGCCAAATATTACGGTTAAAACCCAACGTTTTATTCCATGAATAATGCATATTGAGAGGTAACACAAATTTTTCAGAACGCTACTAGTTGAAACTAGGGCAAGAGGAAATCACGAAAGAACAATGCATTGCAACAAAACTGCTTTCTCTGAAATATTATTATGTCGACGACTTTGAGTATAAATTATTGTACTTGTAGCTTAATATAAGGAGCAGGCATTTCTGTCATACGCACGTCTTTTTGTTGATAGAGAATAAATAGACAATTAGACACTTGTCAAACTGCTCATGCTCATCCAAGTATTAAAAAGTACGTCAACTAAGGGTAAACTTTTGTAGGATATATGATTAAGCAGCCGACCAGTCGAGCACAATGGGACCCGAACAAAAAGTCATCATAAAGTTCTTTTTCTTCACGCAAACCTGTCAAGTTGACAAAGTTGGCAAGTAATCATTGAAATATTTACAACACTACGAGGAAAGTGTTCCTAATGATATACCTATGAAACAATATGGTAATTCAGCGCCATGTCACAGACGAACATATTTAATTAGGCTTCCGAAAATATAATTAGCATTTTCATTATGTAATTATTGCTCATGTGACACCACATGTGTGTCCTGATGTCCTGTTCTTTTATTGGAGAATTTATGTACAATAATGCATTTGTTCTTAAAAACGTAATTTGTTTAGCATTGGAAGAATAAAACCATTCAATTCAACCATTTTTTTTTCAAACTCGTACGATAGTTTAGCATCTAGGTAAAATAGAGAGTAAAAATTTTCCTATCGATCATTTTTAAATGCACAAAAGTTTTAGTCCTATTATCCCCTGAAGCGAAACTAGGACGGCAGTGGCTTCACAATGGAAACCATTTTGCGACATACATAAGGGGGAAAATTATTGCATTTTCAACTTTTTTGTTCTTCTCGTTATACTCCCTGAAGCATAATAAATACATGTATATACTTGTTCGAAAAGTACAAAAATAAAATGAATGCTACTCACACCACCAAAAACATATAATAATAATATAAGCTCATTTATGTATCCAGTCTTACTTTAACTGAACTCAAGACATTTGTGGAACTAATGTCATTTACCTTATTTCTATTATAATCCTTTACTTAATAATAACTAGTGGTGAGACATATGTGAGCCGTGTGTAAAAGCAATCAGACAAGTGAAGAAAAAACTTTCTTCATTAACCCTCATACATCTTGCGACCGCCCTGGGGGTAATATAAAAGACTGGATATAAAAAGGGCATGTACATTTAAGTGGTCGTCGCATGGAGCAGAACAGTCTCACAATGATAATAGCTCAACATTTCTCCATATATCCCATGTTCTGCCAACACTTTATGAAAAACTTTTCTCTCATCTTTCACTCCACCACTTTTTTATTCCATTTCCCGAACTCCTGCTAAAACAATAACAGATTTTTAGGTCTCCGCAGTAATATTTCAGGACTCATTCTGCTGAATACGAGTTGAATGTTTCCATCGCCTTTTAACTTCTATGACCCGTATCACCTTCCTCTATGGTTTTAGATTAGAAGCAAATAGCACTTTCTATAGAGTGAAATGTTGGTGGCAATTGTGCAACTTTTTTCCTCCTTTCTCCCTCTTCTTTGATGCAGGATGCGAAATATAACCTTTTGTTTCCGTAATGGGTAACCACAAAAAGTAAATGGAAGACTGAATAGAAATGAATATTAAACTCTTCATACGGGCATATTAAAAGATTATAATGTGTAGAAAGCTATATACTATAATACAACCTCATTGAGGAGCAAAGGAGCAAGCAGGGGCGGTTGTCACAAAAATGAAAGATTTTCTTTGTATAATATGGATGTGAACATCAAAAAGTACTACACAGTTATCATGAAAAACAGTCATTGCCTTAAAATGTAACCCTTGTCAAGTTCCGCCTTTCTTCCTTTTGTCCTTTAAAAAAATGAAAGCAAGCTTCATTTTCGTCTTGCTTCTATCCATACATATATCATAAAGTGTAGCTTACACTGCACTGAAAGGGCATTTCGGAACTAGGTCATCCATGGTCTGTCAGCGTCACAAACTTCAGTGGGACCAAAAATGAGGAATTTTTTTTAGATTTAACGACCTTTAAAAACCAAAGTTTTTCCTTATAACGTATGAAAATAATATTCGTAATGCATGTAGGGAAGTTACTTTGTTCTCGACAAACCTTACAATCTTTTCTACGTTTAAGTAGATGTTATCGCATATCACTGCCTAAACTTGTCTCTTCGTGCTTATACTATACCATCGTTAAAATTACAGATGAATACTAAAGATGAAAGAAGAATCCCAAGCTTGGCTTTCTTCATCAACCATATAATATGAAATGAAAACTGTTTAAGGCTTCGTATTCTATTTTAGTTGAAAGGAAAAAATAATAAGACGCTGACAATAAGATAAACATCTTAGTTGTTTAATATATGTCGTGTCGTTTTGAGTTTCAGCAATGGCTATCGAAACAATAAGAACACTATCGTACACTCTCATTTACTTCATGGAGTCTGGTATAGAATGCTCAATGCTGTTCTTATAATTACGTATACCCTCCATAAACCTATTATCGTGCCATTATCAAAGTACATCTTAAAAATGCAAATAAAGGGATCTGGGAATATACAGGCTATTCCTCGAATTTTATTATGGAATAGAAGGAAAACATCCTATTCAACTAAAAAACCAATTTTTGTACTTTTCGTATTCTATCCAACTTTTCTACACTGCTTGTTACAGTGTAAAAAGAATGTATTTGGCAAAGGATAAAACATGCGATCGTCAAGTTTTTCCCATTTACTTTGAAATACAGTTTAATTCAGTTAATAGCCAAACGGAAAAGAGAAAGTAAGTAGTAGTAGATAAAAGCTTAGATGAAGTAGGTTATTGGGAAGTATTTGCTGTAACGAATAGAATAATTTATGTGAAAGCAGTCTAGTGAAATACGTACATCTTGCTTGTAAACATTCTACATGTAAACATGCAGACTGGAAATTGACTAAAAATTGGGACACTTCGTCAAGGAACACAAGTAGTTTTTACTTCTGCACGCATTGAAATTTCAATGTTGAGCAAAGGTAAATGGCATGTTGAATAGTACAAGGACAAAGGTTTGTGTGCATTTCAAAGTTCAACAAACTCGCGTTGCTCTGATTTATATTTGTTTGTTTGTTTGTGAACTCACACCAAATTAATAATAAGGTAAGTTTTTACACAACACGAAAAACGAAATCCAAATGTGAGTAAATCCAAAAATATATATAAAAGTGGAGAAAGTGCACGTGCCCACAACTGCAAGTTCTTGATCAATTATTGGCAGCAGTGCACGCGAGCATGATAAAAATAGCACGTTTACTCTTACACAATCAACGTTTCAAGCAAACGGTGCAGGATATATTATTTTCTCGCCTGGCTACCAAGATAAGAGGCAATAGAACGTTTGACTTCATCCCCGACAAAGATTCACTTCCCATTTATTCGACTGTCGCTTCTCTGTACTTTTTTCTCAGATTTTATTGGTTTGTTTGCAATATCCAAAGCAAGAAAAAAGTACGGGGAAAAGAGAGCTGAAGACTCTCAGATCTATTTAATTTTTTTTGTCGGTGTTGGTAAATGTTACGTACATATGGGGAATAGGTTATTGGTACCGGCCATTTGGTTGTCAGTGGGATAGCTTCCGTATGTTATATGACTGTATTGGCCAACTTTATGTCGGAGATCGTTTGAATTCCCCCTATATTATATAGCTTTTTAGCTTTGACCCAACTTTTTCTCGTCCCGTTCCATCTCCCCACTTAAAGTAAGCGGATAAGGACAACACTCGATTTTTAGAACTTGGAATAAGTTCCGTTGGATCTGACATTTCTCGCACGTCACATGTTCAAATCGTTCCGAAGATAAACTTGTGGATTTATATTGAGTGATATATACCAACAATAAAGTAGTAGTAGTACATATTGCTGCCGACACCATACTACTACTACCACCACCACTATATATACACTTGACTTCCATTGTCCTCTCCATGAACGTCTCTGGATATTTGTGAATGTTGATATTTCGAAAGCTAAAATATTTTATATCTGGGTGGAGCTTCCCTTTTTTCATGGCAATAAAAATGATTATATATTAACAATGCATATACAAACATATAAAGGGTTACCTTTATTGATATTGGCATCGGAAGATTGTAGATGTGCACTCCCGTTTTGCGTCACAGTATTATTTAATACGGCAGAAGCAGCCTCTTTGCTGACTCCGCATCCCATGGCCACATTTGTTTTCTTAACTTCAGAGTCATACAAGTCCCATGCAACATGAAATAGATAAGAATTTTTCACACGTATATATGGAAATCGCGAGATTTGTTGGTCGTTCCTGGGTGAAAATTTAGCACTGGGTAAGGGAAAATACGGTGGTTGGGAGAAAGTAAGTTTTTTTATCACAAAGATTTACAATCTTATTTCAACGGAAGAGGATGACAATGTCGATGATGGCAATAATGAAGATGCTCCAAGTAAAAGTTTCTCCTTCACCATCATCACCATACTCTGGTGGAGGTACGTATTGATTTTGTGAGTGTATGTACGCGAGAATTTGGAAAATTCTTAAATTTAAGATGAAACGATGTTTCCTTCCAAATTTTACTCCATTAGAAGTCAGTAACACATATTATTATGAAGTTTAGGTTCAGCAGTGGGGGAAGAAATGTCTGTGAAATTGTTCCGGAACATCAATGCAATATGACATTTTAATCTCCGTTTATCGGATGAGACTTTTATTGATGCGAGGTCTTGGAGGAAGGAAAAGTTTGGTTGTAAAATCTGCTAAAAGTTATATAAGCATCCAAAATCCAAATCCCTTTTTGTTTAATCAGGTACATAAACGGTGAGTTTATGAGCTTTTTATACTATTGTCATCTGTGTTTCTACATGAGAAAAAGTTATAATTATATGATCAGAATACCAACTGGTAATTATCGGCTCGAGTCTAATGGCACACACAAAAAAAACTTTAGCTCTTCCTCGGTTTGCAAGAAGAGGGTTCAATGTTCATATCCGAATGAATGATCAAGCCAAAATCGAAGGCAGATGGAGACTCATAGACTGGATTGTTCCAATAATAGGAAGGCAATATGCATAAATCTGTCTTGTTCAGAGAAAGTCTCACAAAGGACGAGAAGATGGGATGTGTATTGTATTATGCATACAGCGATTAGCAGCAGTAGGCAGTTTTGTTGCTGGCATTGGAGAAAAAGGAGAAGGAAACTCGACGATTGATAGAAGTTCTTCTAAGTGGTTGATTGTGAAGCTTTGTCTTTGTTTTAATGTTTGCCATCTTTTCAAATCCTTTCTTTATCAGACTTGTTCTTCTCTACTTTTAGGGAAAGTAGCAGCTATATTGGGAAGGTACTTGAAAATAGTTGTCGTTGCAAGTTGCCAACAACAGGAAGATGGAGAGCGTTGTAGATAATTAATTCATTTTGTCTTAAATGCGTTATGGATGTGGAGAGTAATTAGGAAGAGGCACACGTGTTCAAGTTGTTCCGTCTTGCCGAAGGATCTTCAGAGTACATATATTGCAAGACAGGACAGTAATTGTTGTTGCAATCGTCCGTTGTTTTGAAAAGTTATGACCTCGTCTTTTTTGAAATAGCCAAGTTTACTGCACGTAATTAACACAAGGTTGTTTTCAAGAATTCACACTATATACATAGACAGGCACTTGCTGTGAATTTTAATGTTTAAATGGAGACACAAAGTACATGACTTGCGGGACTTTGGTTTGCACTTTATTTATTCAAATGTTTTATTATTCACTCAGAATATCGTAGGGCACTGATTGTGACTAAGTTTCACGAGTTATTTACGAACTAAAAACTTTTTCTATAGAATAGATAAAGGTTGTAATAGAATTTCATTAATAAAACATGAATGAAACGACCAAAGCCAAAAATGTCTATTTATATATAAACTTTTTCAGCATGAGATTTCACTTTGATACGATGCTGTAGAATCTTGAGAATTTTCATACAAAGTTTTCATGGATTCTCTTTTCTGATCTAATTCCCGCATACTTTCACTGGAACGACCAACAACGAACTAATGATGCAATTTGTTTTAGCTGGACACCAAACAAACAGCAAGAAAGAACTTTCACCTGCAGTCAGTGGCCTTTTCGATATTAATGTCCATTTCGTCTATGTAAGAGACTGTTTTTTTCAAAACTCGAAAATACGCTTTAGACATGCATGCATATAGGTATACGTATGCATACTATAGCGCATATTTTATCTGGATTATATGAGGTTGTTGCTTTATGCATGTACATAACTTAAAGTGATTGATTGCAATGGTGGATTATTGCCACACTTCAATTTTCAAGTACTACTTTAACAACGGTTCCGAACTAAATAGTGATAGTTCAAAATACTTGTACAGTCCTCTCTAGATACACGGGGCGTACTTTTTTTTATAGTATGTTCAAGTATTTAGTAGTATTTGTATTAGCTATAAAATGTATAATAGAATGGAAAGAGGAGTGGATGACCGGCACACCATCATCATACATGTAGAAACTAGGAAATGAGTGCTTTTATAATACGGTGAGTAATGCAATAAAGTAGCTGTATAAACAGAGTTTCTGTACGCCAGATTCTTGAAAGGAGCTTAAAATTGTATATTGCAAGTAATTCCACATATTAAGTATACATGTGCATGCGTTAACGTGCTTATCTGGAATACACACTCAACTACTCCAACTGAGAAAGAGTAGGTAACTGTATCGATACGACTTAAGACTAAAAGTAAAGCATCATGAAGAAAACGTTTTCCCTAATAAAAGAAAGAAACTGACTGTTTATATTCATATTGCGTCTACACACAGAACCGTTTTATAGTGAAAATTTTATGAGCCAACACAACAGTGCAATGCGGTGGTTGACCATACGACCATATATACACACATGTACAATTTTCGTTGCGTTCTCAAATTGACATGTTAGGCAACGAAATTCCAGTTCTCATTTGAGTATATATTGAAATGAAAGCAATCGTAAAAGCGTGCAAAAAGTTTCCGTGTATAGCCAACGTATATTAGCACCGCTACCATTGTTTGTGGGTGCTGAAGAAAGAGAAAATCTTGTAAACCGATTAAAAACTCTAAAGTAATATAATAAACCATGTAAAGGCAGTAATGGCAAAAGTGAATGTCACTTCAATGATAATGACTCTTTGCCTTGATGTAAATGATAGGAAGTGAATGAACCTTAATGACTTTGCCAAACTTGGAATTTATTGAATGTACGAAAATACCATTGGCAATGAGTATGTACTACTAGTATGGGCATCTTGAGCAGTGCAAAAGTTGTGTAAAATATTAAAGTAAATGAACTTCCGCTTAATTCTGCAACAAAGAGAGAGAAGAAGGATAAAATCAACAGCATTATTTCCGTCTTTCTGTCACTCCCACCTGCTCACTCAGTCTCAGAATTTTGGCTCAAAACAAGTCGTTTTGTGTAAAAAGTATGGATGGGAGAAAGCAAAATATATATAATGCTTAGGAAAATGTCTGAAAGTTGTTTTCAGCGTTGAAAAAGAAGCAAAACAAAAGGGGCTCTGTAAAGTAAATGTCCATGTTACACGAGCTCTCAATTACAGACACAATATTCTCAGGGTTGGAGGATTGGCTGACGGTGACGTAAAAGGATGAGATAAGAGTGTAGGAAGAGAAAGAGGAGAACGTTTATTAATGTACAAACACCACGGTGCACTGACCACTTGACTTCCCTTCTGTACTTAGATGACCGATATAGGGACTTTTTATTTCATTGTCCGGTAACGGGTTTAATGGCCACAGAAAGCTGCCATGTCACTTTTTTGCATTTCATTATTCAACTCTTTTTTCTCTTTCCTTCCTACTGTTTACGTCAACTATAATGTCCAGCTTGTTACTTTGTCATGAAGTTATGTAGTCTGATAAGAAAGGAAGAGGAATGTATATATTATAAAAGGAATGTGCAACACAAGGAGAAAGTCCATTAGTGATGCAGCCATTTGCAGAAATATTACTTTCTCTAATGATATAGGGTGGAGGAACTGCGACGCTTTTGGAATTCGACTACTAAAATTGCAGGTATGCTGCTTCCTGCAAAGTAATGAATGTTCCATAGTTCTTGTAAAGCCAACTCATGCACCTTCAAATTCAAGCGGAAGAAAGTTATACATTTTGCAATAATTATTGTATTTCCTTGAAGAACATGAGCAAACATTTTCCGCCTGCATGTATTGTAGTACTTGAATACAAAGTGGACTTGTGCACACTTAGGCAAACACAGCAGTACAAAGAAACATCAACAAGAAATGTCAAACTAAAATACATGGACGAACACCTGCATCCAGCTTCTTTTGCTCACTTTTTCAACATGAGCATTACTCAAATGGAAATTTATATTCTTAAGGAAACCTGTGGCCACTGCAAGAGCTAGAGTATATATATATGTATGCCAAGTTAGAAAGTTGGTTGCAAAAAGTAATCCACAACCCAATCTCACCGCATTTCCTCCTCCTGAAACAAATGTACGCAAATTGTGGATTAAGAAACCGGAAGTGAGTACACTACAACGAGAGTAGCAATGCTTGCGTGAGGGTTATGCACTAACTAGGAGTTTCTTTGTAAGGTCAAACTTACTTGAGGTGTTTTTGCTTTTAGCCAACTTCAGTCCAGTCAACTCTTTGGTTGCGCTGTAAGTAAAATGCAAACAAATACATACCTATTCACTGTGGACAGAAAAAGACGAAACTCGACTGCTTCCATTAGGTGACAAACATTGCGAACCATGGGGCAACATGATAAAGTAAGCATTTGTCAGATAAGGACAACCACATGGAATTCAACAAAGTAAATAGTTTTTCTTCATCATCCTGTATTGCAGTCAGCGAAGCCGCGTGTATGTACTCAGAATGTGCCTGCTTCAAGAAACATACGATACGTACCTGTTATTTTACAAAGCACGCAATCTCGGGTTAACCCATTCAATAATGTTTTAAAATGGATTGTTTGGTGTAATTACCTGAGTCACGAGTTATTGATGAACACATACATCATATGATATTATTGTAAGCCTTACTTAAATTTTATTAATACGAAAGATGCTGGAAACAATTATTTGTAGCAAGTTTTGTTCACAACGTGGTTATCTGTTTTGATCCAATGTACATACATCTTCTATCCTAGTAAAATAGTCTGATAATATGATTTCTTTAACGAACTGCAGCACAGTAAGACGGTCCAGTCTCTTCACATGTTAATAGCTGAGTAAGCAAATTATTTTTAGACTTGGCCTGTAACGCGATAACAGAAAATTGTGCGTGAAACCGAAAACCAATCAGAAATCTAGATAAGACACTACCACTTAACTAGTTCTGAATCCTATCGCTCGCTCGCTTTCTCTGTAGTTGCTACCTGCTTGCACCCACAAGAAAAAAAGTATTAGTGATGGATAGTTGATTTACATATTAATATTTTAGTGTTACACCGTCAATATATACTCCTCTCCAAGAATTTCTATCGCCATGCTTGTTGAGATAAAAGCACACCACCTCCACTACCGTGTTGACCGGCATGACTAGCGATTGAAAACTGATACAATCACAGTCCACCGGACCATGACGATTTCAATCTAGTCAATTCATAACGATAACGTGTCTACCTACATATATTATGCATGGTCTCTCCCGTGGTGAAATATTTACTCGTAGAAGTAGAGCGAAAAAATGTGGTGCAACTCCAAGTGAAAATCAAGCACAAGGCAAAAGTTTGTGTACACCATAATAAATTGTGAGAAAGGAAGAAGGGCACAACGTGGTAGAACAATCGAATATGAAAACAACTGGTGAATTTCATGCATATTATAGAAAAGTACATTCATAGCCTAAAAATCAGCTTAAAATCATGCTATATACAGACTTTCAGGATGTGTTGAATTCTTACTTAATAAGCATTTTCGAAATGCATAAAAACTTTTTATAATATACGAAACGTATAGCAGCGTCCATATAAATACAATGCAGAACGAAATACATTTTGCAAAAAAGCATATCATGTACTACTATTAGCATTATTGTTTCTTATAGGTATAGTGCAAGGTAAGAATCCATTTTATAGACTAAAATGGTCTTTTCTTTGTTGTTAAACTACAGCATGTAAAACTTTGGGGGATGTCTGTCATGTCACACATTTAGTGAGTAATGTGAGTCTGAAAAAGCTGGGAGTTAGACACTTGCATTTATAGCAATAATACAATGTTCTACATACGTGTATGCATGTGTGTTTGTTCACTATGTAGCTTTCTCCTCCTTTATTGTTGTCAGTTTTTTACATGGGTATGATTATCACGTCCATTATCGTTGAACATATAGAAGGAAGGTAAATATGTTGGAGAAGAACCTATATGCTACAAGGTAAACTGTGAGAACATGCAGGTATACAAGCATATATTTATGTAGAAAACTAACGGCGCAGTAGATAGAGATATTTGCAATGTAGGGATTAGAGATTTAGACCGGAGAAATCCGTGATTGCAGCAGTCCAAAAAACATACGTAGGTAACAAAGTGTACAAAAACTAGTGACGCTAAAGCTAATACTAATATAGAAAGGAAGTTGAACATTAAAGAAAAAGTAGGACCGACCGAACCAGGTTCCATTTTACCTTGAGTGTTGTGGCGCACTGCACTCCCCCACGTTTACATACATACGAACAAGTACATGCATGGATTTTAACAGCTAGTGTGTCGTGTCGTACGGAAACTTTTAATTTCCATACCGTTACAGTTTTCTAGTCTCCCGAATGTTTCAAAAATTCGTATAGGAAATTTGATAATTTGTAAGTGAAATGAATTATGGGTAAAAACTTTATACAGCCGTTCTGTTAAAGACATTTACATTAATGGAGAAAGGTGTTAGCAATAAAGAGCACGTGGATGAGAAAATGTAACTAAATAGCTCAGCACGCATATCCCTCCCTATCTAAAAGAATGCACATATGATATAATTTTAAACTACTCTGCATGTCCACATGGCATGTCGATGTATGTACTTGTAGTCAAATGCAGTTGTATATAGCGTTACAATTTTTAAACCCCAATATTAATGGTTGTATTATGGCATCTGCTACCACGAGCATAACTCATGCTTGTTGTTGTACAGGTGACTCAATTGGGAAGAGAAGAATTGAATCTTGTCACTGTCATTTATGGGAGCATTATGAGCTTTCACCACAATCGGAATGCCAAAAAATGCATCAATCCTTGTCAGTGGTTCAGCAACAATGTGATTGCAGGAGGTTATATGGAATTCTATAAGCAGGAAACATATTATGAGAAGACTTGAAATTACCAGAAGAGTGGGATTTTCTTCAAGTTGTTTATGGAATATGCAACAATTTAATAACCTTAAACTGCACGGTGGTAATAATTTTTATCGTGTCCACAAACTAACTTTAAGTGTCAGGTTAAAATAGATGAAAAATGCCATTAGATTATAATACGTTCATTTCATGTCCCTGAATGACAGTCCGTAACAAGCACTGTGTCTTTTTCTAGATTCCCTATCCATGAAGCTCAGCGTGATTAACAAAGATATGATTGATATATGTACTACAGTGTATATTTGGACGATGCTCATCAAGGTTGATTTAAAAAGAATTGCTTTCAGGATTACAAGCTATATACTATTCTTGGAATGAACACTTTCATTTTTCAACGTTCTGCTGAATTTTCTCAACAATTGCTTCTGAATTCAGCAGTTATAGCAGATTTACAGAAAGGTGCATTTCCAATCTAATAACAAGTTGTATGTCAGTCACTACTACGAGTCAGCCAAATGCACACGAGCGAGCGATGAACGATCAATCATAGCAGTCAAATAGGTACCACAGTGTGCCTTGGCCACACGTGTCAATTTACCACTTGAACAGAGCATGCTGAATTGAATACTGCCCTGTGAAAACTACGGGTTTCATGCATGCTGAGATGAACGCAATGAAGAGTGATGTTCAGCACATGACATGAATAATGAAATCGATAAAAACGATAACTAAAATGAGGACAAAAAATCAAAGGAGCATTGTTCACATATATTTAGAAAGGAAGTTGAAAAATTCGAATGTAAAATCCTAGTCATGTATCATCATCATGGCCTTACAATCTTTCTCAATTTCAGCAGGTAGGTGGAGGTTGCAAATGAAATATGTATTTGTGGATTTACAACACATATATTACAGTTTGGCGAACCTA
The DNA here is from genome assembly GCA_001718145.1 of Orchesella cincta. Taxonomy (NCBI): domain Eukaryota; kingdom Metazoa; phylum Arthropoda; class Collembola; order Entomobryomorpha; family Orchesellidae; genus Orchesella; species Orchesella cincta. The sequence continues at coordinate 80,579 of LJIJ01000514.1, forward strand.
CAACACGCAATCTGATTAATGTTAAGGTTCGAGGTAGTGAGACACGCATAGGAAGCACAAGCAGTCTGTATTTGACAGGTGCCTTTAGAACAAAGGAAAACACTTTGATTGGTGTACATAAAACCCTGAAAGTTCTATTAATTTGATCATTTTTCAGAGTATGCTGTTGTACTAAGGATATCTTTATTTTATACAATTTTTGAACAATAAGTTTTCCAGTCATCACAAATTCAAAAAATAATAGAGAAAGTCAAATATACGAAACATAATACATAACTTAAATAGTGAAAGTGGGATTTTAACATCACAAAACAAGATGTTTTCTACGTCGGCCGAATCGAGACTTTCCCTACTTTGCTTTTGGAGCAAAAAATTTAAATAGAGAATGAGATCCCTGAGCTGCCTTCTGGAGTTCTTTTTCCTTTGCTGTAACCTTTACATTCTGTATAACACATTACAAAAAATTAGATAATACATTCTTAGGTTTACAAATGTTTGGGACAAAACAAATGAAATTGTTAGACGCTGAAAGAAACTCACTTTTGCAGGTGTATTCGAATTTGTAGATCCATAATCTTCCAATGGTACAACAGTATCATCACCCGATATTTTAGTCTTTTTGTTGACATTCTCATCATCACCACCTAAACTGCTTTTCCTTTTCGTACCACCTTTCTCCTGCAACACAGGTAATCCCAACTTCTCTAGCAACTTCTTTTTCAACAGTTCATCAGCATATTCTCCGACAATATCGCAAGCATAACGAAGGCAATCGTCTTTACTGAAATTTTCAAATAAAATCATACAAAACCAACCAACTTAACGTATGGGTGTTTATTTCTACGAGCGTGGTTAAAGCAAGCATGTAAGAATGGTTAATACTTCAAAGTTTCAGCAGAGCTCTTGACAAAATTTGAAGATATAGATGCTTCAGCTTGAGATATGCCTTTGTCCATTAAAAATTTACAAACTTTTTCAGCTTTGCAGGATAGCCATTTTAGTGTCTTCTCTTCAGAATACAAAAATGCAACGAAATCTTCACAGTCTGAAAACAAATCCTGAGAATGAGATTTCCATCTAGTATGCTCTAAATGAATAAATGCAGGTATTTCATAAAGATCACTTAAATTTTAATATACCTTTTTTGATAGCAATCAATTCCAGTTGTTTGTGGGATAAACGTTTAGTGAGTACATCAGTGACTGGTTTTGGAAGGGAACCTTCACTCAGATGATCTTCAATAGGTCTTGCTTTCGAAGACTGAGAATTTTTTATCACATACTTTTCTAGCTCATTTTGTGATGAATAAATATATAGTAATGATAAAAAAAAGTAAATGTATGTATGTAAATGTTTACCTTCTCTAAAATAGGGATGATCAAAAACAACGGATCCACTGGGGTGCACACATAAGTATTGCCATCAGAAATTACCGTATTATCCACAAACCAGCTCCTGCAAAATAGAATTATACGAAAATATTCTTGAAATAAAGTACATTTTTTAAACGTCTTAAGCTCACTTTGCCACTAATCGTAAGTTGAAATTCAAACTAACCTTGTATCATTCTGCATCGTCAATACTTCAAAGATTATGTTCTTATTGTTAGATGAAGAGTTGGTATCCAACAAAAACAGCGATTTCTTCCCCGATTTGGGATGTTTCATTTGAAACTCTTCAATATTCTTCCAGCCATGCAGCCTAATGTCTAAATAAAAAAATAAAAAATCGAAAGTGTATATGAATGAAAATCATAAATTCAGATTTACAAAACTTTTCACTAGGAATAATTACATACACTATACTATGTTGAATTTTGAATTTCATGCAAACGTGACAAGTGACAATTAAGGTTACAGAGCAGTTGAGGAATGAGAATTTTTGATTTATTGATTGGAAGGATTATCAACTAGTTGTACCTATAATAACTCATTCTAACTTATTAATAGCAGCAGGAGCAAACTTGTGCGTTATTTTGGCATGCAGTTTTGATTCTATATCGACGGGGCCTAACTGAGGAACAAATACGGAGGCTGTCCCTCTTGGATACAATGTATGTCTATTATGTTCTGTATCTGCAGTTGCCTTCACTATTGCACTCACAGATCCGTAATCCAGATGAGTCAATCTTCTCAACCGTTTACGAATATTCTTATCATTGTCATACTCGACTTTTTTGAGCTCATCAAAGTCCGTATCCGAATAATCAGGGTTAGCAGTTCCATGCACCCAGGTCGAAACAATTTTACTCTGATGTTCATGGTGTATAATAGCAGCGTCGACAACTTGCGAACCATCACTGGTGTACCATCCCGCACGGAATGGGCATTGAGGAACATGATCAGCTTCTATGTGAGCTATTACACTCTCATCTTCCCGTGTGTAAAAATTGTTAAAGTTACTGACAATAACCGGGACAGGCTAAAAAATTAAGTATGCCGAATTAAAAATCATATTGATGATGATTAAGTACGTTCGTTCCGACATAATAAATACGTTCATATACTACTACTTATACCAAAGCAAGGGTTAACACTCCAGCAATAGCACAAAGCGCACCCACGAGTTTACCCAGCACAGCTATAAAAACCACACTGGTATTAAATTATCTTTTCCGATAAACGCAATATTTTTTTAAAGAAAAAGGTGAAATGTTGACTACTTACTGACTGGATAGTCATCGCCAAAACCACAAGTCGTCTATAAAGAAGGAACTAATTACATTGTCACACGGCAATTACCTCTTTAAATATAGGCAGATAAAATGATGTTAACAAAACTAATAGTAGAGTAACATACCATTGTAATTATACTCCACCAAAATGCACCTACGATGGATTTGAAATGAGTATGAGGATGATGTTGATCAGTAAAATACACAGCGCTGGAAAAAAGGATAACACCAATTCCCAGGAAAAACATCAACAACCCCAACTCTCTAACTGATGCTTTCAGAGTCTTCCCCAGAACTTTTAATCCTCGATTATGTCGGGACAACTTTAGAATTCTAAAAACTCGAACCAGTCGAACTACCCTCAATATTGTGAGTGATGAAGTTCTATTCTGAGAATTCTCTTGACTGATAACCAACGATATAAAATATGGGAAGATGGCCACAAGGTCGATAAGATTTGAAATTGATTTGAAGAAAACTGCTTTTCTTGGTGAAGTCATTGCTCTTAAAACGAACTCTAATAGAAACCACAAGATACAGATAGTTTCTGTGAAGAAGAATGGATCACAGATATGGAGATCATCCTTAGCTTCAACCGGCTTGTAGGCATCCACCGTTTCGAGGCAAAATATGAAAATGGAGACAATTATAACGAGTATCGATAAGAAGGCCACGATTCTAGCTTGATAAGAGCTTTCTGGGTATTCAAACAACAGCCACAGCTTCCGTTGAAACAGTTTTCTTGGTATTGGCTTTTCAATGTCTATGATGATACCTTCGTCCCTCTTCCATTTATCAATCACTTGCTGTCCCAAATCAAAGAACTTTAACTCTTCCTCAAACATTTCCAAACCGGTATTATATGGTTTTCTAAGTATTCCTCGGGATTGATAATAGTATATGATGGCATCAAAACAAATTCTGCTTCGATCAAAAAAGTAGTCATTCCTTTTGGAATCATAATACTGGGCAAGGCGATCTGGATCTCCTAACAGTGTGTTGGGGTACTGAATCAAAGTTTTCAATTGTGGCTGATAAATCTTTCCGGACACGTTGATTCGAACAGTAATGCATGACGTGTGATTATGTCGAACTGGTTTCGGAATTTTGTTAGCCAACTTGAGCATTTTTCGCCGTTTCTTGAAAGCATTTTTTCGTTCTTCGGCTTGCTCTTTAGCATGGACAAAGGCTTTTTCTGCTGCAGGCCGAGGGTGCCACGTACTAAAACATTATAGCCGAAGATAGGTAGAGAAAGGCCATAAATTAAGGGAAGAGAAACGTGTGCTAATTTGTGGAAACTAAAATCATCAAACCTATAGCTGATCCACTCTGGTCTATACGAAGGAATCAAAAATGCCTCAATGTAGGTATTCCAAAACAAATACGGTATTTCATTCCAAAATTTTATGGATGTTTCTATCATTTGATCTGGATGGAGCTGCCGAGCTGACATACGAAGATGCTCCAACTGCTGATTACTTTCCTTGGGTTTTTGATCCCTATTACCCCCATAGGAGGTTGCTGCAGTTGCTCGTAACATCTTGAATCGTTAGTTATGTTATAACTATCACAAGAGAGATACGCCAAAGAATACCAAAATGAAACCGCTTCAATGATATATGATATAATCTAACCTAAACCTAAACAAAATACTCTTCCTTTCACACCGAACGACGAAATATCAATAAAATAATTATTATCAACTTTTAAAAATAAACTGAATGTCTCCTAGCGCTTGTCACTAGTGACCAGTCTGGAGAATCGCCAAAAGGAAGGATTGAGGGCAAGTTATCTATCAACGGTGACACTTTTATCAGGTTTGATAATGAAAATCAAATAATAATACCTTTAGGTGCAATGATCACTTTTCTTAATGCCTGGGTAGAAGTCGGAGCAGCCGGAAGATGTTCAACAGCATCCCCCTTTTCTTCTTCCTCTTTAACTTCTTCGTTATCTGACGCATCTTCATCCACATCAATCACGCTAGTCTCCTTGCTTTTGCTGCCTCCCGATTTAGCTCCCCCAGTTGAACTTTTCTTCCCCTTACTTCCTGCCGAAGATGATTTTGCTCTCGGCATCCTGACACCTACAAAAACAAACACAGTCAAATCTGACCTTGACCCGTGAAAGCACAATTAATATTTTCATACACTAAAATGTGAGGTTACTTGCGGCGTCACCTTCAATAATCCTGATATAATCAGTGTGTATTTTATTTCGACGAGATTGGCACAGTTCAGTTAACACTACAAATCCGGTTCCAGTTTCTTAACCTTTAAAACGAAAATATATTCAACATTTCAATTTCACTAACAAAAAGAACTCAACTTGAATATATCTGAAGAAAGGAAGGAAACCAAACATGTTTTGGGTATATTTTTTGGCTCTTTTGCTTTGTTTCCCGCAGCAGAGCATGTGAATCTGACACTATCGATTGTAAACAACATCATATGGATACTGCGCTCAGTTTGAACAGAAAGGGATATTGTTTACATACATAAAAATGTACATATCTTGTCTTATGCACAATTTATGGTTGTAGTGTTTTCTTCAATTTAATCTAAAATCACAAAACGTGGTTTGATTTTGCTTTATCAACAGTGTTCTGCATATTGCATTTACTATTCATGAATGCACTATTCTTCCGGTTTGTTCATCAACCTCCAACATTGTTATAATAACCGCAATATCAGTTGAAGTCAGTTTAATCGACATTATAATAATCATAATGTCAGTTGAAATATCTTTATAACGGTGAGTGTCACATTAATAATCATACGATATTTATATTCTACCGGTATTGGCGACAAGTCTAATGGCTTTTTTACTTGGATTACAGACTATATATACAACGCGATGGAGAAAGCGACCCAAAATCTTCCTCCGAAGTTACTCCTGAGTAAAGACAAGGAGATATCACGGATTTGTTTGGAGGATGCTGTAGTTTTAGATTCAGTGCTTCCTTTGATTGATACGGAGAGTGGACAGGTTATCATTAGTGGAATATTGGATCACAATGGATCAATGTTTGATGCGGTGCAACTTGCAGCACTGGTTATTGAGCAGCCTGGGTCAGGGGACGGGAACTTGCACCAAGCACAATTCGTTACTGGGTCGGATTGTCAGGTATTTTGTGAAGTGATTTGAAATTAATAGTTATTTTGATATGATAACATTGTGATTTAGGAGCAAATGTGTCACAAAATTTGTTGTTTCAATGTTGTAGGGTATAAGTATGATTAGCTTGCCACAGCAAGGAGCCAGTTCGTCAGACTATTTAGCTGGAAATATAGTCACATTGGACCAAGATTTGAGTAGTTTTATGAAGCGCAACATGATGCAATCCTTGGACCAATCTACTGTATTGCTAACTGTAGCTGCAACGTCGGAGGAAGATTCCAGTGCAATCAGATATGACCAACCATCATCTTTAACGTGCAATATTAGTACTTCTGGTAATTCCACGAACGGGATTGAAGAGCCAGTGGTATTTCCCTCCACTTCCGAGCCGCTGACTCAGAGAGAAGAGAACCATCTTCCTGAGATACCAGTATTAAGCGACGAAATCGAACCTCCAGGAAAAGGGCAGTTCAGATGCACTGTTTGCAGCAAGACATTTCTCAAGTTCAACTTGTATAATCGTCATAAACAGGAACATTTGGATGATAAGGCATTTGTATGTAAAATCTGCCAAGACTCTTTTAATTTTGAGTATAACTTAAAGTTGCATATGATTTTCCATGAAGCCGAAGCAACGGGATGTCTTCAATGTAAAAATTGCCCAGCAAAGTTTAGCAGACTAGCAAGTCTCAAGAGCCATTTAAAAGTTCACGAAAAAGAGGAAATGGTAACTTGTCAACAATGTGGGGATGAATTTCCCACTACAGCTCGTCTGAATACGCACTTAGGTAACAATAATAATCAATAAAATAAAGGCGAAAGGTTGATGTTACATTCTGTTTCATAATAATGAAACTCGTTTTTACATTGTTTTACTTGCAGAAGATCACAAGAATGTGTCCGAGATTGGTCACCGCTGTAAAGTTTGCAATCAATCGTTTTCTGATTCTTCTGCATTTAAGGAACATTCAAGAGGACATGCCATTGTGAGACAGCAATTAAAAGCATTATCTAGTAGAAGAAGAAAGTCAAGGTTGAAATATTCTGCAACTGCTGGCATAAATTCGACAACTCAGACTTCCACTCTCACACAACAAGCGTTAAGATTAGACAAAAAGAAGAAACTCAGTTGTACAACATGTGGAAAACGATTTCAAAAACCATCTCAGCTTGTTCGACACGTCAGAATACACACGGGAGAACGCCCATTCAAAGTATGTATTTATATCAACTAATAATAATTAGAATATTCATTATTGTTGTCTCACATTTTTTTTATTATTATTTCGATATTTCTAGTGTACAAAATGTGATAAATCGTTTAATCAGAAAGGAACATTGGAATCTCACATTTCTTGCATGCATGACAAAGTGCGAAAATTCGTTTGTAATCTTTGCCAGTGCAATTTCTCTCAAAGAGGTAACTTGAGGGCCCATGTTAAAAAGCTGCATGCTCCACCAGCTGAAAATGAAAAGGGTTTGAAGTGTGAGGAATGTAGCTGCTTTTTCCGAAGATTGGCTACCTTGAATAACCACATTGCAAAAGTTCACTCTGTTACAACAACGCCTAGCGTAAATGACGAAACAGTTCGGTTAAAATCCTCCATGCAGGATTGTGGAGAAATTCCTACTAAATCAGAAACTGAAAATATTATTTTTGGAGAAGTTTGTGCTAAAGTGCAAAACCACTTTGAAGTACCACCTGTCCTTAGTGCAATAGTCCATACAACTAATATCAACTCTGACAACTGTGCTACTGTGACTATACCAAGTGTTAATACTAACAGCAGGGAAAATGTCGGGGATGGAATAATATCGGAAGTAAACTTTGCGCATGAAGAGGAAGGAACAGCTAAACGCTACCTTATTAAGGTGAAAAAAATTGGACAGGAAAAATGGCACATGTGCACGTACTGCACAAAGGCATTCCGAAAACCCAGCGATCTAATACGCCATGTTAGAACACATACTCTTGAACGACCGTATAAATGTCACCATCCGCAATGCTCCAAAGCATTTGCCGTTAAATCAACCTTAAATACTCACCTTCAAGTACATGGAAATCAGAAAGCAGAAATGAAGTGGAAGTGTAGATTGTGTCATAAAGCATTTTCGGCCTTTGCATCACTTCGGACTCATGAGCGACTTCACAGTAGCAATCGACCTTTTAAATGTTCTCATGAAGGGTGTGGAAAGACATTTAAAACGAATTCTCATCGACATTCGCACATGAAAGTACACAATAAACTCACCCAAGGATCAACTAAAACTAGAAGAAAAGTACTTAAAGCGAGTGAAACTTCAACAGGGAAGAAAATTGATTTACCAGACGCCTTAAAAATAACTCCTGATGGACTTGTTCCGGTACCTACAAGATGTGCACTTTCATCGACGGCAAAGAATCCTGGCGACGCCAAATCGCGACCGTATCGTTGCTTGATCTGTCCATCAGCCTTTAAAAAATCATCACACCTCAAACAGCATCATCAAATTCATTCCGGTGAGAAGCCGTTTGCATGTGGCCAATGTCAACGAAGATTTGTGTCAAGTGGAGTTTTGAAAAATCATATAAAAACTCATCAAGGTGACCGGATTAGGCCGTACAAATGTGAGATTTGTCAAATTTCGTTTACTACTAGTGGAAGTTTAAAAAGACACACAACTACTCACACCAATAGTCGACCATACCTTTGTCCCTTCTGTAAAAAATGTTTCAAAACCAACGTGTCTTGCAGAAAACACATTAAAATTCACTGTAGAGGAGAAGTTTCAACTGCAAATATAAATAGTAGTACTGACAATGATGACAATGGAAATGAAGTTGATACTACTACCATTGTTAATAATAATAATAATAATACACCTATAACTATACAAGTTTGTACATCGAATGTACAGAATTTACAGTCTATTATAAAACCAGTCACTGTAAGCAAAATTCACCAAATAGAACGCTTTCCTAAAGGTAAGTATGCGGCTTTCTTTACATTAATGCAGTAATGTTAATCACCTATAAAAGAATGTTTTATATTTTAAATCTATGATCTGTTCTATAGAGGGATTCATTGCTATTAAGAAGAACGATGTTCACCCATCTACGTCTAGCATTGCGAACAGTGGCCATTGTCAACTAATTAATATGGAGAAACAGGAATCTACTAACCACTCAAAAATTAAAGGTTCCACAACGTCCCAGTCTATGCAGATCGGTGAGGCGCCTCCAACAGTATTTTCTGACAGCTTGTATTCAATCAAAACTACCAGTACTGAAACAGACAGTAGTATTTCTTCAAAAAATGTGCAAGTGAAGCATGTTGTTGGCTCACCCCTGTCGAATCCAAGTGTGGTTGTTCGTAATAACCGTTACAATCCCACAGTGATTGAGGTTAATAGTAGTAGCAAGCTGAAGCCAATGGGATCAGGAGTTTCAGTTAATAAGGTAGCTGTTACAAAGTTATCGCCTGTTCCAAAGGCGTCTCTAACTTCTATACCGAAATTGAAAAGTAGCAATTCAAATCCAATGGAAAAAGTTGCTAGAAATCATTCACAAGCAGATCTGAGAGATAACCCAGTGGTTATTCGTGTGGAATCCATAACGCCGGATGCATTTAAGATTAGTAAAGCTTCTTGTTCATCAACACTGCAACCTTCGACAATAGCTACATCATCAAAGACTAATTTGCCTGAATCTAATGCTGCTAATGAAGTACAAAATATTAAGCAGAAGATTGTATTAGAGAGCAACAAAAATGGAAAAATGAGTCAATGCCAAACCTGTAGAAAAACATTCAAGAAACATTCAGATCTGGTTCGTCATATTCGCATCCACACCGGCGAGAAACCGTTTACGTAAGTTCAAGTATAGGTAATATTTGATAGTATAGTTAATTAATTAATATGAAAATTACATGCGTTTTTTGTCTTTAGATGTCATTTGTGTGGAAAATGTTTCCGTGTGAAATCAACTCGCGATACACATATGAGGATCCACGAAATTAAGAAAACAGTATCCTGTGAGATTTGCCATAACATGTTTGCTACAATGAGTTCGCTTAAGGTTCACATGAGGCTCCACAGTGGTTCAAAACCATTTAAATGTAATCACTGTGACCGTCATTTCCGGACCACAGGTCATCTTCAGGCTCATTCTAAATCTCACTATAAATGTCAATCACAACGTCAGAGGAAAGCTGTAAATCATTCATCATTACCATCATCATCATCATTGCAGCAAAGCCAGATAGTTCGTCCCAATGTGAAATTGAATGTTGTGGAGGAGACACCTAATGACTTAACAGAACAAACTATTAACATTAGTCCAGAACACTCTATGAAAAATGATTTTAATATAAAAAAAGAGGTGCAACAACAACAACAACCAAAGACGCAGAATGCACTCTCTCAAATTGAAGTGAATGGTATTGACCCCAACACGTTAACCAACTCTGAATGTTTACAGTTTCTGGGAAACTTGCAAGTTTCCTTAGATAACCTACAAAATATACAGATAGCTGGCATGGATTTGAATTGCATACAATCCGACGACCTTCTCAACAGCTTCATTTTAATTACGCCAGGAGTTCAAAACATGGCTGGAAACGATGGAGCAACAGAATTCAACCATGCAAATTTTGTTGGAGCTTCTGAAATATCGTTAGCATTGTCTCAAGTGACGGACCCATGTGCATCGACTGTAACAATTGGATCCTTAGTAGGTTCCATGTTGAATGAAAAAGATTCTAGTGGTCAGTATAGCAGTAGTAGTAGTAGTACAGTTCTGAACTCGTTTCCTATTTCAAGTGTGAAACCGTTTGAAAATGCATTTAGCGACTGTGATCCTTTCTTGACAGTAGCTTCAGATAGTCAATCCCTTTCATCATTCGGCATGAATCAAAATTCAAATTCCTTCAACTCAACTCCTCACTCTAACGCTTCGATGGATCTCACCTTTCTAAATGATAATAGACCGAATAATAAACAGTGTCCAGACTGTGGACGAATGTTTTTAAAGCCCAGCCAAATGTTGCGTCATAGGCGAACCCACACTGGTTCGAAACCTTACGTTTGTAGGATTTGTAGTAGTACATTTTCTCAAAAAAGCTCATTGGACACCCACATTTTGTACACGCATAGTGATGTACGACCTTTCTCATGTCCCAATCCCAAGTGCGCTTTCAGAACTGTACAGAAAGCAGCTTTGAAGAAACATTGGTCCAGAGCACATCCGCAGCTAAGTTGGAACGAAGTGGACAAGACATGCAGCGGCAGTACTCGTGTCGAGACTTCAATGGCTTCCACAACTACACAAATCAATATTACTACTGGAGTGAAGAGCTCCTAGGTTATTAGTTAGCGGTGGTTGACGATTTTAAGACGCGAAATAGCAATTTAGATAATAGATAAAATAGAAACACAAGTTAGCCATCAAATAATTTTTGTAATCCATTTTTTCCTCTTGTGCATTTATAACCTCGTTACGATTCTAAAATTATAACTGACTGTGTACGTATATGATGTTTCAAAAATTATTCATGAAAGTATGCACATGAACGGCTAAGTTGTCCTAAGTTTAATCCTGACTCATACATTCCAGGTATGAACGTTTATGTTTTAATATTTTATATAATTTTTATGATTGTCAACTTTTGAACCTTCGTCGTACGAAGAAGGAGTATTAATATTGGTTGTTAATAATAAGTCTCCCAAAATAATAATTATTCCATAGTACTAGGGAGCAACTAGTTACCTAACCTATGCATTTAATGTACCACAATTATGGATACGTGCTTGTTTTGTTACTTTGATTAAAACGTGAAACCTGTAGGTTTGTGCATTGTGATAATTTTGTATTTTAATGACTTTTGTTACTTAATTTTTGTAATAACCGATCTGAAACTTGACTGAATATAAATAATAAAAGCATCATCTCTCATTCAACTATCCCGTAAAGAACAACTTTTTATTATGCGTTTAGTTTAAATGTATCATTTCTTCGGAAAATAGTAACTCCACAAAAGAAGAAAAAAACAACTTGCTTCATTGTTAAAATTGCATAGTACTTCTCGTCCTGTTAGTTATGTTTTCATTGCATCAAAAAAGAAATACACAAGTTGAAAGTAAAGTTTGTTATAAGTTCTCAAAGATTTGAGTTCAAAAAAGCAAAAATAGGAATGTGGTCCGGCTATGTTGCCGAGGCTGGTGGAAGGAGGATACTCTCCGGTACAGTCTCCTTACTGCAATGGACGCGGAGATTTTTAGCTGCTCGTTACCCGCCTCGCTCGTTCATCTCTCCTTAGCTAACCTGGACACTGGGGCCTCCGCCCCTGAGCCCATATTGACGCCCAGCTTAAGTGAGATACCAGATCAACGTAATCACCCCAATCACCAGAGCTCCCCAGCTCAAACCATCCACACATTCCAACCTGCCGAGAAGCTGGCATTACAGGAGTACGGCCACGACTCCCAGTTGAAAGTAAATGGCAAAAATATCATATATGTGCTACAAGTCCCATCTTCGATCCTCTCAGCTCTCGCCAACATTTTTGCTCTACTTTCTGTGTATAAATTGTATGAGCTCGGACCGGTTTTGTACGCAGTTCAAGAGTATTCTGTCAGATAGCATTGAAAGCGTGAAACACGAGAATGAGCCAGAGAAGCGTGTGCCGTGCATAGGTTCACCATAAATTTCTTTGTTCACGTTTTACAAAAACACTTCCAATCACATAATGCAATTAGAAAAAACAGTTTTGTTCCTCATGTACTACTTTAATTGGACATTATTTTATTAAATTTCAATCTTAGGTAGCCCCGAACTTTCACAATTACCCATAGGGCAAGCAAGGCATTTTTGGTTCACTCTCCATACACTTTTTATTAGAGTCCCGCATGTGAATCCGGGCAACCCAACGTACACTCCATTTTATGGAATACACATATAAGTTTTTCCCTTTCAATAATTAGAATAGGACATCGACTGCATATTGTTTAATCAATACAACAAACAAAACAAAAGGTTTCCTTCGAATAGTTAGAATGTATAAATGTAAAACTGTATGGTATAAATCAGTAAAAAGGGTGGGGGCGAAGTGAAATGTTAGATAAAGATATATATTATTCTTACTCCATTTCTATTTCCAACAAAGTACAACTCAAATTGGAAATGCACTTTTTACAACAACCTTCGTAATAAATTGACAATAATTATTCTATTTGATAAATTTTCATTCAACATTTCACAAAATGCAGATAGATGCAGATCTGCATCATCAACTACAATGGAAAATGGAAAGACATTGCAACTGCATTATGCTGGACTGGAGTAGTTGACGGCGAGGAGAGGATACCGTCGAACTACAAAACGAAAACTTCCTAAAGAGTTACCCAGGAAATCTTATTGATTAAATTCCATGCCTTTATTTTAGCATTTCGTGAACAATCGTCAACTTTTTATCAACTTATGCACACAAAGGTTTTTTAACTTGTAAAAATCTGGAACTTGTGACATAAATAAATTACTACTTCCATTCAGTTGCCAGTACTGTTATAACCTAACCTTGGGGACTACTCCTTCTTCTACTGTGGGGACTTGAAGGGATACAAGATGAACTACCAAAAAACTACCGGGTTGGGAGGAAATCTTGATCAAGCGCTTGCCAAAAGTTTGCCCCTACTTCCAGGCTACAGCTTCAATCTAAATGTATAGTTTGCAGTTCATTTTCTACTGCTTTTTAAACTTTCCCAATAACCTTATAAAATTCGTCCACAGGTTGGAGCAGATCGATTTCATCGTCCAGCTCACTGGGGCATAACTAAGGGTATCAATGTGCTAAATGATCGAGATGATCCGAGACCAAAGCCTGGTATAGGAGGGCGAGATCCACCCCCATGGGCTCCTTGTCGTACAGGCCCAGATCATTCAGTGTATCCAAGAGGTCATGGATCTAATGTTCCATCATGGATTGCTTTCAACAAGCAGGTACAGGGTAATTGATATCTTTCCTCACTGGAAATCCCTGGAACACTATATGATATAGTCTATATCATGTACATGCTTAAAATTTACACAATATGTTCTGTAGGTTTTGGTGTTTGAAGCGTATTATCAAGAGCCTATTCCAGAATCAGCTATGGAAAGCTACCGGATTCATAGATGCAAAATTTACTTTTTTCTTGAAGACGACACAGCTCAAGTGATTGAGCCGAAAGTGTTAAATTCCGGTATTCCACAAGGACAGATTATCAGAAGACATCGTATTCCATTACCTTCTCCTTGTGAAGATCAGTTTTATACATTGGAGCACTTTAATGTTGGATGTGAAGTCAACTTGTATGGGAAAATTTTCTACATTTGCGGATGCGATGGATTCACACGGAGTTTCCTTAATAGATTGGGTATATCTGTTCCACAAAATATGGATCCCCCAACTGATCCTGCCGGAGAGAAGATTAAGGATGTAAGTATGACTATCCTAATCAATTACTTGTAAAAAAGGACCTTTTTATGATTTTAAAAAAATGGATAATTTGTTGTAAATACGTATGAATTTACAGAAACGCTCAAGTCTATTTCCACGAAAACCACATCATACTGTGGACAAACGCGGTCCTTTTCTACAACACGCTGGTCACGTACTTCGTTTCTGGGCTTATTGGGATGATCGTTGTAAGTTGTATGGAGATCTTCGATACTTTGTGATTCACTATTTTCTGAGTGACAATACAATGGAAGTCCGAGAAATTTTGCGACCAAATTCTGGATATGAGGCATACCCTCTATTTGCTCGTCGGGGAAAGGTTCCCAAAGTACGTTAAAAAATAAAGCGTTATAAGCATTTCTTTCTCATTTTTACTTTCCCCTCTTGTAGTGTAATTGTAACTGAATAGTTTTTAGTGTAATGTAATGCTTGTGACTTCTAGAACTGCGACAAGCTAATTCAACTTCCGGGGATGGATACTCCAATGACTGTGTTGAACGTTTTTGGATCAATTTATGCTTCCAAAAACAAAAAGGCTCACTATATGGTTGACAATTTAGCAGACCAAGATTCTGGAATAGAGTTCTTCAAGGACAGTGATTTAGCTATTGGAGCCGTTCTGAACATATTTGGTCGAGCGTTCATTTTAACGGACTGTGACGAGTTCACTCGTCAGTACTACCGAGATAAATATAACGTCCGTAAGTGCAAAAGGAAAAGTATTGTTTAATTCTTCATAAAATTTTCAAAGTTGAAATGCGATATTATATGTATATATGTCATGTCGAATCTTCGATATTCTAGAGGACTTTACTCCACTGACATTGAATGAGCCAAAGAGAACGTATCCAAAACCCGTACCACCCCCATACAACGGATGGGGAACGGAAGAAGATTCTTTGCAAAGCTGGAAAAGTGTGGAACTAAAGCCACTAAATAAAGATTATAGGAAATATGCTGAAAAAGAAAGGGACATTTTAAGATTTGAAGCAAAATTTTACAAAGCCCTACAAAAGGTTAACCAGAGCCGTCGTTTTATCATTCAATACTTTATGAGTGATGATACGATAATGATCTCAGAAAAGGAACACCTAAATTCAGGTTATGATTTGTCAAGAAAATAATACAACTTTAGTCACTAAAAAGTTAAAGTTTTCACAAATTATTTAATTGCAGGATTGCCTAAAGGAAAGTTTCTTCTGAGATCACAAGCCAAGAAACCTGGTCATCAAATCGAAATTGGAGAAGAAGCAAGTTTCTGGGAATATAAAGATCTCTTTGTTGGAAACATTTTGGATATCAATGGGTTCCAGTTCCAATTGATAAACGCTGATGAATTTACCCTTTGTTATATGGAGGCCAACAAGCACATGGTGAGTTAGCCATTTAGGAAAATTAGTCACTATATAGTTCCATAATACTTCAACGGTTTTGATTAATTATTGTATTTTTTGTGTTTCAAGTTCCCCCATGCTAACGTTTGCCTTTGTCTGGATAAACTGAGAGAAGCAATGGGACCGTTGCAAGCAGAAGATGTTGTCAAGTGTTTCTCTGAAAATGACACGTGCCTCCAAGGAGTTTTAGACATTCGGAATTTCCGTACTTTGATCATGCAAATTGCAAAGTGTGGCATGAGTGAGCATGAGATTTTGACGCTGGCAAGAGCAGTGAGTTACCATAAACTTAAAATTCAGACCTAATAAGCTTAATGGTCTAACCTCCATTTGTGACAATTCTAGGGCCATCGCACAAACTGAATTACGACGATTCAACTTTGATAAAACTTTACTATCCCGGGTCGAATATACACTACGCTACCATGATCCTTGTCGAACTGGTAGAGATAATATATTATATGAATTAAAATGTAGTTACAACAGATATTTACTTTACTTGTGCCATGTTTTATTCACAGGAAGGGTAGATCGGGAATCCTTAAGAGCTACACTTAAAGGAGCCAAAATGCCACTCTTTCGAGAATTACTGGATTACTTGGTTGACAAGTACGAGAATATTAAGAGTATTTTAGCGTTTTTTTCGACTGCGAGTTATTTTTGAATCTTATTCATATATGTGATGGGTTTGGTCCAGATTTCCATCCCCTGAAGATGACCTTTGTAATCGCGTGGATTATTGCCAGTTGTTGAGTTATCTAAATTGGGAATCTAACCCTGCCCCAGTTACAAAACCAGCTGCCAATAAGGTTGCTTAATTAAACATCAAATTGGAAAAGTTTTTATGAAATATTCTTTGAATTTATACTTTTCATTTTTTTAGTGTGTGATGAAATGGGTGGAACCAAAACCACCTTTGAAACTATTTTGTGTCAATTACCGTTCATTGCTGGAAGATGTGTGCCCGAACTACAGATGTGCCCTAGCTTCAGTGTGCTGTTGTTGCAATGAAAATAAACCTTGTCCGCAGCACCAGAAAGGCCGAATCGAGCCTGAAAACTTTTGTCCAGACAATTCTAATCAGGAAACAATATTAAACGAATGTCCACCACAAGAACCAATTACTGTGGTTGTTCCAGCTTGTAAAGTCACATATACTGATGGAAACGCCCATAAGTGTGCCCCCGGAGCTTTAAGATGCAACTTGGGTCAAGATGAACAGCAACCAACTATCTACGATAATGCTTGTCAACAATAGAATGTTACTTTTATTGGACAACACTGAGCAATACAATTAACCATATACATACATTTAACCATCCCTTCAACACTACAACTTTATAATAAGTTTTGTATAATGGCAACATGCCTTTTAATCTAATTACATTTTTGAAGTAAACTCGTACAACACTATTATTTTTATAATTCCTACAGGTCCTTCAATCATTTTTGCTAACAGCATACAATTTCCTTGAAGCATTAACAACTCGAACCATTGACATGAAACCAGATTAAATTACGGTATGAGTAGTTAAATGTAGAACTGCTTTAATCATTATTTTCTCATAAACGAAACCTTATTCTAGTTTCAAACATCACAAAGCAATTTTTCACAAAGATTTTTCTAGTGCTTGCTCTTCGACAATGATGCTCCTGCAGTTTTGTTCCCTGTAAGTATGACATACGCAGAATGTGTTTCTTTCTGCCTTTGTTGCAGTAGTTCCAACGTGTTTAGTGGGGTATCTGTGGAGTTCATATGCTGAAGAAGCTGCAAAAAGAAAAGAAAACCAAATTAATAATTATTTAGGCCTTAATTCAAACTGTTCGTAATTTTTCGTATAAAATGAAAACCAGATGTAGCTACTTTTTCTTGGTCGACTTTCCGCCTCTTCTTGTCCACCTTGTTCTTGCCACTACCCTTTCCATGAAACTTGTGAGACAAAATTCGAAATGCCTCCTTTGCAGAAATGGGCTTTCCATCGTCATCAGTGTACTCCAGTTTGAAATCAGGTTTGTAAGTGTTTTTCTCACTAAACTCCATGATAGGCCCACTTAAAAATCTGTCATCACGTTTGCCAAATTTGTCGTCTTCGTAGCTTTTATCTTCAATAGAATAGTGTTGTGCCTAAAAAATAAATACGATTGAATTAAACTATTAAATAAAAATAATGTATGCAGGTTTTTAAGACACTTAATTTTAAAACTAACTAAGTCGGCAAAAGCCAAACTCTTACCTGCAAATGCCTCATTTTTGAAGGTCCGCCACGTCTCTGCATGTCTTTATCTAAATATCCCTTGGTCATCGCAACTTTAAGCGCCCCCGCAATGCCTACAGCTACATCAGGTTCTTGCTCTAAAATAGTTGATTCCTCTGCATCTGCTGGTCTGGTTATGTCAACTGGAGTTTCATCTAAACTTATGTAAATGTAAAATGCAATGTAAAATTTGATACAAGTCGATAATGTTAATGATGTCTAAATAACAAAAAAAAAACTTTTTTTTACACTGACCGATTTCAACTTCGTTCCATGTTCCACGCTCTTCAATTTGACTTCTTTTATCCTCCCTCTCAAAGTCCTGCAAAATATTAAAATGTTTATTAGAATTTTTAGTACTAGAGACGAGTGTACTTCTATTGATTATTTTCATACCATTTCCTCATCCCCGTATATGTCTGCTCCCTCAATTCGAGGAATATCTCCAAGAGTTCTACAAAATTCAGCTGTTGCATGTAAAACAATATTGCCCGATGATGACTGGTCAGGATTGTCATCACTCTTTAATAATTCCTCCAAGTTTACTCCTCTGGGTTTCTTCAATTTTTCTTTCTGCTTTAACAATCTTGCTTTTTGCAAAGCGACTTGAAAATCTAAATCCCCTTCATCCTCCATTTTAATGTCTGACACGTCAAAATCTGGTGCTGTAACACAAGCACAACATTAACATTAATGTAGCTACTCATAAAAGGATTTGAATAAAACGAAGCCGTAACTTTTGTATTTTGTATGGAACTAACCTGGAGGAAGATCATCTAGTTCTAAATCAATCTCCATATCCACTGGTTCAGTTTTAGTATCGGTCTCTGGTGCTCCAGATTTTTTCTTTGATTTCCTTGAACCTAAATCCTTTTGGCTGATTATCCCCACGGGTGTGGGATGAGTTTCTGCATCAATATGTAGTAGATCATCAGCCTTCAAAACCTTTCTGACTTTACGTACCTGTGAAATGTTGGCAATCACATTTTAGATTAGTGACACATAGTTTAGTGTAATACAATACCCCAACCCTGCAGCTACTAATTTCATAACTAAGTTTAACGCACCTTCTTTTTGCCAGGTTTCTTAAATTTGACCATTTCATCTGGAGTAAAGAAGTCTGAAGCAATTCTTAAAGATGTAGACTCAGCAGACTCCAAGATTTTATCTGACCGCAACATTTTCTCCCTAATCTTTGCACGTCTTGCTTCCTCAGATGTATCTTCCCGATGACGAAAGAGCCTTTAGACTGTTGACCTCCAATTTCTTCGTCATATTTCCCTAATACGCCTTTTCCTTTCAGATTTCCATCACTATCGTATTCAATTTCGTCAAACACATTATATCCATTGTATTCGGGACGTAGTTTACGGTTTTCCAAGTTCTAGAAATAGTAGTAATAATTATAATACGATTACATTAAATGTCAAACTTTTTGCACACAATCTATCAACTGTTGTTTTTTATTACCTTTTCGAATTTTTCGTCATCAATCATATTAGGGTTGACCAAAACGTCATCATCTTCATTCAGTACGTCTTTGTCTTTCAGTGTCAAAATGACAGTGTTACCTTCTTCAATGCGATCTTGACCGTGGAGAACTTTCAAACCCTTCAAATCTCTATCTGTATACGCCTTGTTCTTTTGTTTTACAAACTCGGTATCTACTAGTTCGCCAACGCCGAATTCACTGTCAAGTTCATCCAACTCTTTCGCCTGGGAACAAAAATACAGCGAGTGTAAATTGATAATACAACTAACTTGGTACCATTTCTGAAGTTTAAATTTAAAAGCAAACATACCTTTTTCTCTGCAAGTAATTTTTGTTGAACTGCCTCCTTTTGTTTTCGTACCCAAGCTGATGCGTCATCATCAGAATCTGAGTCTGCCAATCCTTTACTTTCAGCTAATTTCTCCTCCAAACGTCTTTTCTCCCGTCTCAAAGCTAATTTCTCCCTCAACTTTTCAGATTTTAGTTTTTCGGTCAAATTTACTGCAGGTGCATGAACAAAATCTTGTTTTTCTTTCCAGAAAGTCTCTGCCTCTTGCTCTCTTTCATCTCTAATTTTCATCAATGCTTCTTCGTCAAAATCTACATGCTCGCCCTCCTCAATTTCATCTTGTCCGTGTTGAACTTTCGGAGGTGGAGCAGCCTTTGAAGGTGCTGCTGATTCTACTTGAAGCGGTTTTAGCCCTAATTTGGCTCGTAGTTTATTTGTTTCTTGAATAGAAAGAGAAGAGTTGTCACCGGAAGCCTTTTGAGGAGGACTGGGGATCTAGACTCCGGCCTAGTTTCAGCATAACGGGAGCTTTTAGCAATTGGAACATCAGAATCTGTTTAAATTAACATACACAGAAGCCTTTAGTTAAATAAACGGTTCCGAAAAAATTAAGACACACCTATAATTTCATTTAAAACCTATGGGAATTACGCATGAATGAATAATGCGTGCATTCAAACTACGACAAATTAGGCTAACAATCGTTGAGTGACGCTCAGGCAATAGTAATTTTTAATGAGCTTTCAGTGCTGTTCCGTGCCCCTCTACTCGCTACGCACCGATTATGAGTACACACTTTTATCTTAGATTTTAAAAATATCATATAATTTATAAGCAACGTCGAAAGTACGAATTTCGCTTCTCGAACCTTTCGACGTATCACTCACCTTAAATATTATCGCTATTTCTGCTACGATTTTAAAAATCTACGTATGAGAGAAGGACCGTGGCGTAACGAATGCTTTTTATGGCCAGTTTTTCACCGGAAACAGCAAATAAAGCAATGATCTCCAACCACTCACTCCATCTGTAATAAAATATTACACATTGAATTAGTTAATATTCAATTTTTTTGTTCTAGTACATGGAACAAGAACAAAGAATAGTAAAGATTCAAAAATCACAACGCATAAACCTACAAAAGCAACTGTAATTGCTGTACAACCATTTTGTTTAAAGGTTATATTTTTTTAAAAAATGCAGTTGCTGCTTGTGAGTTTATGCGTTTTGATATAGAACGTGAATACAAAACTATCCATAAACTACACAAAAGCATGGAGGAAGGATGGATGATATCTCAACTCACAAGTTCTGAAACACCCGTCCGTTTCGCACAGATTTGGAGTTCATATTTTGCCAATAACAGCTATAAAAAATTTAGCAACTACAAAAATCAGTAAAAACCTTGCCACTAACAATAATATCGGTTGATAATAATAGATAAGAAGGTAAATGTTTAAAATCGTTGCCGACCTTGTTGACCACATATAGTCAAAAATGCATAGTCAGTAACGATTTTAAAGACATTCATAACAGTAACAATTACCATAATTCATGCAATCTTATCTTACACATCTAGTAATGCCAATGCAAATGCAAACTATGCAATGCGGTAGAGGAGCCATCTTTCACTCAACGTTGTTGATTCAAAGCCAGTTTGTTTGTAGTGAAGAATACTGAGCAAAATCGCTACAAAATAAGTTGTAAAAGTCGAATAAGCTCGTTTGATAAGTCATAATTGAGAATACTATTGACTATTAAAAAACTTTTCTAACATGATTAAAATCATAGTAATTCTTAAAATGTCATTCAAATTTGAAACTGCAAAATTTAATCATTCATTTAGCAAGAGCAACTAACTCATCCCGCTTCACTTACCATCGGAGCCAGAGTGACGCCTCTTTTCCTTTTGCCGTTTATTCCTGGAGCTCCTGGTCGGTGGAGAATTGCTCCTACTCCGACTTCGCCGATTCTCATAATCTCCATCCGTTGGAGATGGACTGCGACTTCGAGACCTATTATGCCTCCTCTTTTTCGATGAATCGCCTCCCTTCTTCCGCTTCTTGTCGTCACGATCCTTTTCCTTGTGTTTCTTCGAAGAACCCATAATGTATGGTCAACAATTGCCAATTATTCACTAACTTTACTTTCCAATTTCTTCCTCAAACCATAAAAAAATACACACTGCAGCAGACTGCAGATAAATTAAGCTGAAACAATCAATTAACAAGACTTCGAAACAAAAATTAAACAAATAAAAACAAAGAGTTTGAAAACTCAATGTCGATACAAAATCGGTTTCCAATCAGTAAACAATCAGCAGAAATGTTAAAGACTGGAATATTTAAAAGATTAAATTTTATAAAACTTTCCCAAAAATTGGGACAACACTAGCAGATACTTTTAGGGATCAACATCAACAACACAATAGGATAGGAACATCTCAATCGTTCACTCAAACGAGTCAAAACTCCCACAGAGATCCTTATGTATCGCTTTATGTTGGTCAATAGGAAAAGAGATACATAGCAAAAGAAACTTCACAACATTTTGAATGCATCTGCATTTATATATAGTGAGAATGTATGTACCTAAAATGGGTTTTGGACATTGTGATGTAATGTAATGTACCGGCTGGAGAAATGTGGATAATATTAGTATCGGAAATGCGGTACGGACTGCAGATAAATAATATGGACAAGCGTGAGATGAGCATGAGCTCAACGAGGAGATTTAGGAACTAAGGTAAAACTTTTGTTATTGTTTTGTTTGGAAGGACACGTCATGCGGAATGTTATTCTACGTGTGCAGTAAGTTCCTAATTTAGATCTGGTGACCTTCCTTTCGTTAGTTGTAAATGTGCCTATGCTTAGACTTCAAGGTTCTTAAAGGCAGTTAACTTGATTGAAATCGGATTCTACGTGCAACAGACTTTCCTGACTTTCCCGTTTTAGTTAGCGACTATGCACGTGGCAGTAAGGAGGAGTAGGCATAATCATTTGTAGAAGGTATGATACTTGGAGGTTAGACTTGGAGGTGTGGAGTTGAGCTCAGTAAAAGTCAGAAGTAAGGTCACATTTGTTACTTTTAGTGGTTTGGAGAAGATTCATCATTTTAAATAATGAACTTGTGACATCTGACGTCATTCCCAGCTTTTGTCGTGTACATATGACAAGGGTGAGTTATACAAGGTCATTAGGCGAAATTCTTATCGTTAGTGCGTGCGTCAAGCGTCTAGTTTCCTCCAGCCACTAGTTTTGAGCTTTGTTGGATGGAGAACTGGAACATTTTTGGTGTTTGTGTTTGTACTGTGCATATGGCAAAAGCTATTTTGTATTATACTTGTAGTATAGACCATAAGTATATGAACCCCATGCCCCATTTGCCGTTATCCATGCACGCCGAATAAATTCCACGTATTCGGAGGAATATCCGGAGAAAGGAGGTAACGCAGAAAAAAGCAAGTCTTTCTGTTCTCCACGATTTGAATGAATGTATGGATCATGATGGTTTGGTTTTTGTTGGCAATGCAATGCTAAATGGTAGTAGTACTTCTTCCAGTCACAGTCCAGTCCAAGTTTAGTGAATAGTCAGCATTCTCACTTCCTTCACAGCAGGTCCGTGTGCTGTCCGGAAAGACCATTTAGAGCACTTGACTGTTGTGAACCAATTCCAGTGGTAGAAGTGCTACAGCAGTTAACCGTTCGGTAGGTTACTTTCACTCTGCTGAAATCTCGTAAATATTTTAGGAAGGGAACAAACAAAAACCCTCATAAACTCCAGTTTTCTTGGTGTGTTTTCTTAGTAGCTCTTTTTCCTCAAGGTAGCGAGGATAAAAAATGAGACAGGGGACCTGGACAGCGTTTATGGTCGCGTATTTTCAGCCATTTTTAGATAGGATCTTGATAGAATAAGTGGGATGGAATCTGAGGATCATAAATGATACATTTTAGTAGCAGTGGCTGAACATGTTTGTTCAATTAGGTTATCAACCAAGTAGATAGGCTTCTTTTCAGCTCGTGGATTATAATTAATAACTTAAACTGGTAAAGTGGTGCTGCTCGTTTGACTGGCATTGATTTGGTACTTTAATTTTGAAAGTGGGTTTATAGCATGAAGTGTAAAAACGTTGGCTTGTGATGTAAGATACCATTTTGTAATGGGGCTTTGTGCATTCATTGCTCTAATCTTTTTTATCCTTCTTTTTCAGGCCTTTCCAAAACTCATCCTTGGTTTTCTCCAGTTTTATTACTACGCCAAGAAGATAAATAATAAAGGACTGCAGCATTCGTCTTCCAGATAAAAAAAAACATGTGACGTAACTCTAAAGGTCCATGGATGCTATGTTCTTGCTGCTAGATTCAATTTAGGTGAGTATAGCTAGCTAGTTGCATCGCCAATGTATATGCATGCATCATACATGTACTATACTTTCTTTTTGTTTCTAATTTAAAGTACAACTTTTGTTTTGTATTTGCAGTTGGATTCAGAATGATGGTGGAAACATTTTAGGTTCTGTTGTAGCTTTCAAGTTTTTCGAAAGTTAATGTCGGGGCACTTTATAAGGAACGCTTTAGTATTTCGCTTCGCTCTAGGAAGCGTTCCGTACAACTCTGATACAGACTCAAAACCCCTGCGGTGATATTTAAACGTCATTATGACTACTGACTTGTGGTGTCTGATATTTCTTAGCATAGGAGCGTACTTAATTACATCTAGAATCATCCCACGCTTCCGTGATGTGTTCATCAGGGCTAATCTCTTTGGAATCGATCTTTGCAAATCTACTGGCGCTGAAGTGTAAGTACACTAATAAAAGTTTCCAACTTGTAAGGTGTAACTGTTTTAGTTGGCCTGTTGAAACTGTATAGCATATATTTTTACATACAAGTGGTACACAGATTGTAGTTTTTAATGGATGGATATAATCAAATTGATTTTTTCAGACCAGAAGCGGTTGGAGTGTTGTGTGGATGTGTATTTCTGGTATGCATGTTCTTATTTATACCAGCAAGGTTCGGACAAGAATTTATAAGGCAAAAGGAATGTTTCCCGCATCATGAGGTATTATAGTCGCTTCTCATTGAGTCTTGATATGTCAAACTCATTTAGATTTTCAGTTGTGATAGCACGAAAGTAAAGTGAATTTATAATAGGATGTTCAACTTTTCCATTTAGAAGTTGCATGTTAACGTATGTTTTCTTTTCTTTCTTTGCTCCAACTTGTGGATCCGACACTACCCTGTACCAAAATCGATTTCAAATGCTGGTGGAATTAGCTTGTAGAATATATTACTGCGTTATTGGGAGTGACATGTATACTGCTGCTCGGATTCGCAGATGATGTAAGCATGTAGAAAGATTCCTTTTTAACGGATTTTTTCTCTCAATATGTATAGAGAAAGTTACAAAATATGTAAAAATTCCCATGTTGGGTAATTGTTCAGGTTTTGGATGTCCCATGGCGGGTCAAACTTCTGCTTCCAGCAATATGTCAAAAAAGTTGATAATACACAAGTAACATTGGCAGGGAGCAATTGCTTGC